>PVLC010000939.1:89008-160145 GCA_004027655.1 Graphiurus murinus | reverse complement strand
CATTTCTGAGAGTGTCTGTTGCCTCTGGGGAATGGGGGGAGACTAAGAAACAGCCTCTTGAGCAACCCCAGAAGGATGTGGTCAGACTAAGGTCAGCAACCATACCAGGCTGAAGGTAGGACCCCTCTGTCTTCATTTTGTCTCTGACATTTACTTTAGATTAAATATGCCAATGAACATTTTTAGGGCCCACAAGCCTCGACACTCCCCACCCCTCAAAAAATCACTGCAGTTATACCATGATGGCTATTTCCAGTGTAAATTCCTTTTGGAAACAGAAGTGATGAACGAGAGAAGTCTGGGTGAGAGGTGAATTCTAACTGTTTGATTATTAGCCTTTATGTAAAGCAGCAAAATTGAAAATTCCTCAGTAATGATAGAGCATTTGTTCTTTCCAAATTTTTTTGCAGGCAAGAGCAACACAGGCTGGTATCTGGTAGAGAGCTTTGTTGAACAGGAAGAAAAAGTGACTGGCCCCATCATTAACAGTTTGAAGATGGAGGAAAAGCCTCAATTATCACTAAGGAGCCAGAGGTCTTATACAGGAATTCTAGGCTTGGACTTAAACTTGTGTGACCTTGGCTGAGCTGCTTAACTCTTAGGAACCTCCTCGGCAAAACAAGGGAAATTGGGTTAGAATTGCACTGCACTGGTCCCCCCACCTCTTCCCTGGGCTTGTACATTGCAATCCTCTGGGGGCAGGAGTATTAACAATTGTTATTTATTTGTTTGTTTGTCTGTTTATTTATTTTTTGGCTCTGGGGGTTGAAGCCAAGGGCATTCTACCTCTGAGCGACACCCCTAGCCCTTGTTGTTTTCTGTTTTGAAGTAGGGTCTCACTAAGTTGCTGAGGCTGTCTTGGAGCCTGCAATCCTTCTGTCTTGGCCTCCCAAGTACTGGGATTACAGGCGTGTGCCACCATACCATGCAAACATTGTGATTTCTATCCCCCTTCTCCTTTCCATTGTGAACGGAATGCCAATATTCCTGCAGCGGGGGCCGAGTGATGCTTACTTAGCCAGGATTGAGAACCTACTGATAATAGGACGGGCACCAGTGGAAAGGAATACTGAGGTTCTCCGTTTTCCCAGGGCACCTCAGTATTGTGTTCACATAACTGTTGACCCTTGGTTGTGCCCTTCCCCCCCATCCCAGGCACAGCGTCCTCTGTCCTCTAAGATACAGGAACAATTTCTGCCAAGCCAATCCGCACTAGCAGTCTGTGGGGACATGTGTATTTTTCAGACTCAAAGGAAGATTTAGGGAGCCCGGATTTCTTAAAACATTCTGGAGGTATCCGGCCAGCTGTGTGGGGCTCCCATGGCTTTCCCTGTGCTTAATCCAAGCTGTGGGGTGGCCACTGGAGCAGAGAAGAGGGGAGGACAAGAAGGCCACTCAGGCTGCCTACCGGCCAGCATCAGCCACAAGCTCCCCACACAGGACTTGAAGCATCTGCCAGTCGGGTGTCAGCTTTTGATCAGTACCATGTTGAGCCAGAGACCTGCAGGGAAATGGCCAGACTCCCTGGAGTTGGCTAGCAGGGATCCTTCATGCAGCCTGGGGAAAGGGTCTTGAATTTGAGCACAGACTGAGAAGTGAGGTGCGAGGGAGGGGGGACTGAGGCCTGCAGAGACTGCCTTTTCCAAGGCCAGATTATGCTGTCCGGCCCAAGAGAAGCAGAATACCCTTTCTTGTCTGGTAGCTGAAGCAGGATTTTTCTGGGCTGCCTTTGCAGATTTGGCTGTCCAAGATGGTCTTTTAGCCTCTGCTGACATATCTACAAAGCAGAATGCACCCTACTGGGTCCCAGGTGCCCCTCTGTTAAACACTGGGTGTGGCAGTGACACGGAGGCAGAGCTGTTTACCAGTCACAAGATGACTGCTAGGGGCCCCCTCCCCAGAGGCCCTGCAGGAGGTCTTGTGTTCTCAAGGGGACCTCTGGGCCTGGGTTGGTATCCTTAGGAAACCCAGTGTGCATCCTTAACGTGGAGATTCAGAGGGCCCCAAAAGGTATGCATGCAGGTGGGGCTCCCCTCCTCCCTGGCGCTGCTGGAGCAGCAAGCCAAGTGTTCAGCGCACTGTGTGCTTGACAATAGCGGTTTTCTCATAGTCAATCAAATGCCCACCCCTTTTGCTTATTTGCTCTGACCTTCAAAGAGCCCAGAGGTCCCTTCCTAGTTCTACAAATAAACCCAGGTTCACGCTAGCAGGCTGTAGCCCACAAAGTTCTATTGTTACTGCCTTCCCTGAAGTTCCCCTGTCTGCTCCCTCTCTAGCACCCCATGCCTGTTCACTCTTCTTTCGTTTGGGGATAAATCAGCCTCCGTTTTGGTTTTGTTTTAATTCTTACAAAGGGTTAGGAATGTTGACACCGCCCCCCCCCCACCCCCAACATGCCTCTGGTCTGGTTAGACTTCAGATGGCTGTATTTGAGCGTCCGCTGACGCAATCGGGCAGATTGGGTTAAACCAAATATTACAATTGCAAGAACTCATCTGGAACTAATAATTTTGAGGCCATCGAAAGTAAAAGGGCCCGGCTTTGGGGCTGGCCAGCGGCAGAGGCCATCTCGGGCCGATGCTGCCACCTGCCGTGGGCGCAGGGAACAGGGCGCCGCCCGGCCTTCCTGTTTTGTTCGAGACCCATGAGCTCCCACGCAGACAGGTTTCCAGCCAGACTGACCAGGGCTATTTTAAAAGGCCTCTCCCCAGCCCTTAGTGTAAAGATAGCCGGTATGGCTGCTCGATGTCTTTCCCGAAAAAAGACAACCTTCCAATTATAAAGCGGGGGCTGGATCTATAAATTTGTACCCCTTGGACGAAGCCGACCGTGCATGCATCGCTAGCTCACTTAGGGGAAAGACTCGTTTAAGGAAGAATTTTTATTTTGCAGGCGATTAAGAGGACGCACAACTCTGGGTTCTGTCGGCACATCGCTGAACTGCAAGTCACATGCCAGATCCAGAAATGATGAAAACATCTGTTTTTGCTTTAGACCAGCGAGGCCCGGCGGTGGGGAGGGGCGGGCACGGCGCTGCTCGCGAGCGCCATCTGCTGAGCCTGTCTCAGAAGCGCGAGCGTCCCTGCACAATGCCGGCCGCCACTCGCCCCGGGAAGGGGCAGATCAACAGGTGGGGGTCTCGGCCCCAGCGATCACTCTCCGTGGAGGACAGCCCTGATTGTGCCCTGGGGACTGTGCCATTCCGTATTGTCTCGGCGTGTTCGCAACAAAGAGCTTTGTCCCTGGGGACTGCTCTGGGGCATCGGAGGAGGAGGGGAGAGGCAGCAAATGAATTCCCAGGTTGGGAAGGAAGGAGGGAAGGGGGAGGGGAGGAGCTCGGCGGTGGTTTGCTGACAGTAAAATTCGCTGTTTCTTCTGGCTGAAACCTGCCAGAACAAAGGAAATCTCCGGCTGCACTCCCCCCAACCAGCCCTCTCCCCTGCTGTGCTGTTTTTACTCAGCAGGTCTGAGAAGGTTCCAGTATTCACAGAGGCCATTCTGGTCAGGCAGGGCTTGACCAACCCTTTCACGTGAAATCTACCCAGCCTGGAGAACCGAGCGCTGGGGATGGCCTCTGAATAGGAGCCGTACTGACAGCCAACCCCCCCACCCCCACCCCCGCATTCTTTCAATGTTCGGCAAATATTTACAGCCTGCCTGCGAGGTGCCCAGCGCTCACTCAGCACCACTATTTGTCAAATGGTTTTAAAAAACAATACAAATATGTCAGAGGAAAATGTATGTTTAGTGTCAAGTCGGTGTCGGAGACAATGATAGCTGAGTTCAGAGCAGGGAGGGAATTACAGATGCTGAATCGACCTTATCCCCGTGTCTGAGGACAATTCAGAGAAGGGTCTCCATGCCCCTGTCATGGGTTGGATATCCTGAGCGGCTGATTTCTATCAGTCCTGTAGACTCAGGGTCACGGTCATCACCTACACTCTTTCACCCCTGATCAGAACTGGGTGGGGCCGACACTCAAATCCCCAGCATCACCTCAGTGCTAGGCACACTCTTATGCAATGAGTCATGTGAACAGTGCTTCCCACCCATGGGGTTCATCAAAAGAGAAGAAGCAAACGTTGGTTGGCCAGCTGAAAAGATCCAGACCTGCCGATCTCCTTAAGAACCTCTCCTTTCTGCAGTCAGCTGCCGAACACACCCTCAGCTCTCTCCCGCTCACGTTTGAGGATCCCAGGAGAGCAGATTCCGCTAATCAGGGCTGAAGTTAGTCTGTTTGCTCATCAGTGGCCTCCTTGCCTAAAAACCCAAAAGCTCAAAGAGGAAACTGAGGCTGTTTAGTGGAGCCTGACCCTTGCCCCTCCTTCCATTTCACCCCCAGATAATTACAGAAGGGACCGGCTTCCATGTGGGTCTGGGAACCCATCTACTACCTAAGGGATTGCTTCTCATTTTATAGCTGGACAAGTATAAGAATCACAGATCCTCACAGATCCTCGCAGATCTTGCCGGTAGCTGGATCCCCGGTGGCCACAACTCTTTCCATAGAAACCATATTCTTAAACTGTTAAGGCTCATCTGTCACCGGCTGTTTTCTGATCTGGTGTTTGGAAATTACGAGTTCAGGGCACCTGTGCAAACCAGTAAAATCAACCTCACTTTTTGTTTCAGGCCCTGAAAGATGAGAACGTGAGACATCATTTCAGTCTGTTATGGTATCGCTCTGGTATGCAGGTTTTTGGTGAATTTTCTTTGTTTTATAAGCTAAGGAAACCTAGTTATCGTTATCGGCCTGTTTTCTTTTCCTGGCTCTTCCCCATTTCTACCTGGCTTTGCAACAGGTCTGTGTTTGGATCCACTGAGGACTGGACATGGAACTTTTCATTTTGCAGTGACACCTCTGAGCTCAGAATTGGGGGTGTTTTTGCTGACATTCAGCAAAATAGTACCTCTGAACTAGGCTGCAACAATAGAGTAGGAAAAAATGCGCACAAAAATAAACATTGGTGATTTGTGCTTTCTTAGATGTGGGATACCAAACCCCCGAACTCTTTTCCCAGTCCTAGACAAGACTCTCTTCCCCACTAGAAAAATAATTTCTACTGCCCCATTTCAGTCCATCCATCTTGGAGTGATTCTCTTCACACAGAGAAATAACCTTTGTTCAAAAGTCCGCTTTCCTAAGCCGTGCTGAATTCTGCAAGATCACTCTCCACATACGAGATTAGCACCTCCTTTCCAGCTCCAAATAGACCATAATCCAAAAGCTGCTCTTTTAAATAGAGGTTCTTTTATGCTTAAATTCCTAAATAAAAGAAACATCCATGCTGCTGCTAGTCTCCCCAGTTAAATCCGATTTGCAAGAAATGCTGCATGCTCAAAAATCTAGGTGTGAGCTGAAGTCTGGGCTCCCGGAACACATTTGGGATTCTCCAGTCATTCTCTATCTGGAGGGCCCTCCAGTGGCCAAAATAATACCTGATATAAACAAAGACCACCAAAGCAGGATTATAACAAAGGCAGAGGGTGGGAGCTAGCCTGCATTTAAATCGAGGCATGAGAGCCCCACATTTGGTTCCGTAGGTAGAGGTGTGTCTCATTTAAAGAAAGCCAAGACAGAATTTCAGCTCCCAGAACCATGACATTATTTGCATTACAAAAAGACCCTTCACTTGATAAAAAAGGGGCAGATTTGAACTCCATTAAAAGACAACTCCCCCTAATTTCTTTAAGATTCTATTGAATTTGCAAGAAAACAGACTGACAGGCAAATTTCCGGAATGCATCTGTGGTACTTAACACAGTACATTAGTACTTACTCTACTCATACCCACAAGTCTACCTCTGAAAGCCTCCTGAGCACCCCTGATGGTGGTAGATGGAGAAAGTGGAGGTCAGAAGCAGGGGAGACTAGGGCAAGGTCAAGGTCCCTGGAGCCCAGCGCTGCCTTTCTAGAGCACTGTGTGGAAGCTGCCTTTGCTACCCTGCACTTTGTTCTGGACTGAAAGAATGACGCTGGTTTTCCAGAAAGGGTTCCAGCTTTGCTGCATTTTAGCCTGGCATGGCCCACACGCAGGCCTGTTTCTTTTGGTGTCAGACGAAGAGGTGGACAACACCAGGCAGACACAGTTTCAAGACCTTGGATTCCCAGATTCCCAGCTATTTTAATAATCTTTGTTCCCTGGAAGCTTTGGGGAAGGAGAGGGGAGGGAGACTTTCTCCCACAAAGTCCCTTCAGTTCTTCTGACTTTCATCCTGCACCCCAACACACACACACACACACACACACACACACACACACACACACACACACACACACCCTGACCTGCAGCAGTCACATTGAACACCCTGCCGCAGACACAGCATAGCCTTCACACACACCCTATTCCCCAGGAGGCAAACTCCTGCTCATTCTCGTGGCGCAAGTCAAGTGCCCTGACCGTCACACTTTGTTCTCAAGATGTCCAGTGTCTGCTTCTGTCTCAGCACCTGCTAATGCTGGTTGCCTCTCCCGGAGGGTTGCCAGGAGCCCGCGCCTCCTCTGTCTTCCATCCCAGTGTTCACTGTGGTGCTAGGGGCCTGCCTGTTGAGTGACTGCTGAGAGGGCTGGCTCCTGAGCTCGGGGGCCCTTCTGTTTCCCCAGAGGCGGACTCTGGAGGTGCCTTGACCTCGCACTCCCCAGCCTCCAGGACTCTGAGAGGTAGGTTTCTGTGGCTGACAAGTCATGCAGCATGTAGCATTCTGTTTCAGCAGCCCCAGTGGACTAAGACGACCTTTTGCAGGGCAGCAGCAGCCCAGCGTTCTGGAGCAGCAAGCGCCTATCTGGTTCTAGCTCAGGAGCGAGGGCACATCTAGAAAGGCTCCCACGTACTGTGGCACCTGGGGGTGTGGGTAGTGTGGCAGGTAATGAGCATCCAGGACCAGTGGTCCCCACCATGTCCCCACAAGCGCACCCCGGTCCCCCCCAGACCAACACACCTTTCCATTGATCTGGCTTCACATGGAACCTACTGTCTGTCTCAAACATTTGGGAGGAGCCTGAAGGCACTGCCCATCCCTCTGGTCTCTGCTCATCTTATCTTAATCCAGAGGCCCTGCACACCTGTGGCCTGAAAACCTTATGGAAGACACCAATGATTTCTTCCTCTGTAAAAATGGAGCCTGCTCCACATGGGGTCACAAGAAGGACGAAGGGGGACACCTGTGGGTGACATGTAGGTAAGCCCTGACATTTGACGCATACCATTTAATGTATTTAATTACTGAATGGCATCCTCAGAACAGCTTTGTGAGTTAGGTGAACAGTCCTTATTTACAGGTAGGGAAACTGCAACGCATGGCTTTTGAGTCAGATTCAACCCAGCCATCTGCCCCTGAGCCCAGATCCTCAACCACATGCAATTCTGGATGCAAGATGATTGGCTGGGCTGGGGTGTGGCTTAGTAATGGAGTACCTGCCCTGCATGCATGAGGTCCTGGGTTCCAGCAGCACACAGACAAGGTGATAGATAGATGATAGATAGATAGATAGATAGATAGATAGATAGATAGATAAAAGAAATGTGTTTATATGTCCCTCTATTTATTCAACAAATTTATCGAGTGCCGAGGACTGTTCTGGACTCTGTGGAAATATAACAAATGAGCCCAATTTAAAAGACTGTTTTCTACACCTTCATTCTGGTCCTTCTTCAAACTTAGAATACAGGGCTGATGAGTGGCAGATTTTATTCCCAAACAGCCTGCCTACTTTTGGTGAGAACCATGGTCTTCACTTTTGCCTGCCGCCCCGCCCCAGGCTCACCTCCTCCTTGGGGGCACTTGTACTCCTGAAATGGAGAGGTCACATTTGGGGTAGTCTCTCCCACTGGTCACTATTGGAGCCACTTCTGGCCCATATACCTGTGTGTGCTTTTTAAGGAACAGTGATCCTACAGGACTGCCTTAGTTTAGCCTATATTCACGTCACATGGGTTGACAGCTGTTCACATCAGTATTTCCAGGACTGTCTAAAAGATCCAGCAGGAGAGAAATTCGCACCTATGAGGTTCAGAGGTAGGAGGGAAAAGCAATTTGTTAATTTATGTTTTAAAGATGCATGTTCAGTATGGATTGTATTGTAGAGTTCCATGGTCAAGATGGACATATTTTCTGTGCTCCAGTCAGAAAGGGAGGTGAGATACGTTGAAAACACCTGGAAAGAAGCGCTACCCAAAAATGTATTTCCACTGGGTACAGTGACACATGCCTGTAATCCCAGGGACTTTGGAGGCTGAGGCAGCAGGACTGAAAGTTCAAGGCCAGCCCAAGCAACTTTGTGAGATCTTGTTTCAAAATAAAAAAGGTCTGGAGATATAACACAGTGGTAGAACATCCCTTGGTTCAACTCCCAGTAATTCCCCCCCCCCCCAAATATATTCTCTATGTGTATTCTATAATGCCAGAAGATTGCCTACCTTTATACATTTTGATGAGGTTATTAAACCAGCTTTCCTCTCCAGACTATAAAATGGTAGTGTTAGGTTACAGGATAGTAGTTGGATTCTGAGGTTCTCCCACTCACCCTCCTCCTACTTCCATTTGAAGAAGTCTGCATATAAAAAACAATGGCCAAAAGAAAAATGGCTTTGCAGTATTCACAAATTCTGGCTGAGTGACCAAGAGCACACTCTTCTGTCCCAATATAGGATTTCTCTGGGAAACTGAGGCGGGATCCCAAAGCACAGGAAGGCTGAGGGTTAAGGCCATCAGACAATTGGCTTACTGAGCTTTACTTTCTGTTTTATAAAACCATTTATACCATCTACACAAGACTCAAAATTGCCTGTCAACCTGAGGTTTTATTATATATTGTTCCAGAGAGCAGGAATCTGGCTTGTTTTATTCCACACTATATTTCCAGTAGTTCACAGAGGGCTGGACACAGAGGAAGTGCTTAGTCCACATTTTTTTTTTTTTTTTTTTTTGGCATTGGGGATGGAACCCAGGGGCATTCTACCTTTGAGCTACATCCACAGTCCTATTTTTTATTCTTTATTTTGAAACAGGGTCTCACTAAGTTGCAAAGAGCTTCACTAAGTAGCTGAGGCTGGCTGTGAACCTGTGATCCTCCTGTCTCAGCTTCCCAAGTACTGGGATTACAAGTGTGCACCACCACGCCCAGCTCAGTCCACACTTCTTGAATGAATGTTGCCATGGGTCCCACAGATGAGGTGTCCACTGACCAGGGGGTTTTGAATCTTCCAACCAGAGACTGGCATCCATCTTTAATTTCTCTAGGAACTGCCTCAATCTTGGGATCTACTTGAAATCAATCTTAGAGGCTGCAGACCTTTATTATAAGAGATACCAAGAGGGTGCTCAGCGTTTTATACCCTCTAGCTCCAGCATGACAACGTCTGTGATATCCCTGTGCTGCAACTGAATACTTAGCAAAACAATTTCGCCATTTAATACATTTCCTTCCTGGTTGAAATGGATAAAGTAAGCAGCACCCAACATTAAGGACCTACAAGCTCCTTCTGAAGCCTCTTCTTCCCACCCCATCCAGCTTCGGCCAGCTCTAGACCTTCTCCTACCTAGAGTTCAGGTACATCCCTGTTATGTTCCATTTGTATGACAGCCATGCTTGGGACCATCTTTTGATTATGGTCATGGTATATATGCTTTTCTGTCTACTTACACTCTCTGCTTCCCGTGGTGGGATGTACTTCCAAGAAGCAAAGTGCAAACTTGGTGGCCAGAACTAAGGAGACTCCAAGGAACCCTGCTCTGAACACCATTAGGGGAGACAATGACTCAGCATTATGAGAGCAGGGGTGCAGCTGGCAGCACAGTGCCAGTCCCCTGGGGTTCTGCTGTTCTTCAAAGTGGGTCTGCACCAAAATTCTTTACAAGGACAAAGGAAATGTCCCCTTGCTTCTGACATCTGGATTCAGACTTGCCTTTCTATTTGGAAACAGGATCTAGGAACGATGGAAGAGATTTGGCACACTCCTCCTGGGGACTAGTCTTATTCTCAACAGAACTGCAAACAGCTGCCAATTGCTCCTTTAGAACAAATGTTAAAAAGACCCACACCATACGTTCACAGTGATTGTCTCTGGGGTTACCGAGATCTGGTTTTCTTCTTAGTGCTTTTATTTTCCCCCAAATTCTATAATAGGTACAAATTCCTTTTATAATCCACCTCCCTCCTTCCCCTAAAGGACATATTTAAAAATGTGAACTGGCTGGTTAAAATAAACTCCCAAAGTATACACCCAAGTCTGTGTAACTAGAGGTGTCACTCTGGAACCAGGCTTCCTGAGTTCAAATCTCACTTCTGCTTCCTATTAGCTGTTGTGACCTTGGGCAAATTTCTTAACCTTTCCTTTAGTTTCCTTCTCCATAACAGGAAAATAATATCTTCCTTAAAAGGTTATTGCCAGGTTTAAATGAATTAGCACAGAAGACCTCAGAATAGTGTTGTCACGTAACAATTATATATTTGCTGTTGCTAATTTGCTATTAACAATTACACATTTGCCATTATACTTCTTGCAGCAATAGTGCCATTACTCAAAGTACTTTTGAGCCACCTTCAGGGAACATTATTTCCAGAGTCTTAAACACATTTCCCTGAAGCATCTCAACCAGTATAAAATCTCCTCCTATGGAGGTATGCTAATTCTTGAGAGCAGTCAAGCAGCCGGGGGTGCCAGGTAAGGTGTACTTATAAAGCTAAGAGCTTGATGTTTTGCATTGTTATCTACTGCTTGTGAAGAATTCCATAAAATACACATGCACATGCACCAGACAGGTCAGCACCATCCAGGCTGGATCAATCCCTGGGAAGCTAATAGCCTCTGCTTCTGCTGGAAGGAGATTGAAAAATAAGTCTTAATTATGAAACCTCTTCATTCAATTGATCCTGAAGGCTTTACGGATTGGTGTACCACCAAAGGGCAAATTTCATAAAAGGCTGATTTACATTTAAATCCCAATCTTCTTTCTTCCTCCAAGTTTGCTGATGCCAAGTTTTAAGTATGAAAAGTCGTTGTTTTCATACAATGATTTCCAAACATTATCAGTTGTCATTAAATAGGGTTGCGACATGACAATTACAACATTAGCATTTTAAAAAGCATAACATCATTGTTCTTCTGTAAATTGTTGCAAGTTCACATTACCCTACACAGAATCTCTTTTAAAAAATGAATGGGGCACTCACATGGAACCCCCTTGGGGCTGGATGAAAAGAACGGCTACCCCTCCTTTTGCTGGGGTCCTCGTGGTCTCAGCCGCCCCATTATTACCCTGTACAACAAGCTCGATGGTTTGCCTTGCTGTGCACATAAAGGTGAAGAAAATATGCACTGAAAATTTTTCCCAAGATGCAAAGGATGTTGATAAAATTGAACTGGGTTGTTGCAAAACAAAAGAATCCTCTGTGATCCTAATTATGGAATTCTTAACAAAAACATTCTCCCCCACCCATTTTTTTTTTTTTGAAAAAAGGCTATATATTATAAATAACTTTGCAAAGAAATTTAAGTATACTTCTTTATGACTCCAAACATTTTAATCTTTCTAGGGGGAGTGTGTGTGTGTGTGTGTGTGTGTCTGAGAATTTAGGGGCATTCTATCTCCAAACTGTATCTCCAGCCCTATTTTATTTTATTTTATTTATGGTACTGGGAATGGAACCCAGGGGGATTCTACCTCTAAGCCATTTTTCCAGCCCTATTTTGTTTTTTATTTTGAAACAGTCTCAGTCTCACTAGGTTGATGAGAGTCTCAGTACTTGCTGAGGACATCCTTGAACCTGTGATCCTCCTATCTCAGCCTTCCAACTACTAAGATTACAGGTGTGCACCACTGTGGTTAGCTTACTTTTTATTTTGAAACAGGGTCTTGCTAAGTTACTGCATGCTGGCCTCCAACCTGTGATCCTCCTGTCTCTGCCTCCCAAGTGTTAGGATTATAGGCCTGTGCCATCATACCCGGCTAGGACTTTCTTTTTTAAAAACAAAGATTAATATCTAAATCAGAAAGTCACTTTTGCCTCAGCTACCTAGTGAGGCACTCCGCAACTTAGTGAGACCCTGTTTCAAAATAAAGAATAAAAAATAGGGCTGGGGGTATAGCTCGGAGGTAGAATGCCCCTGAGTTCAATCCTCAGTACCACAAAAAAAAAAAAAAAAAAAAAAAAAAAAGAAGAAGAAAATCACTTTTAAAACTGTAAAAGGTAAAAGCCTCACATGGTGACTAACAAATGGGGACTCAAACGAAGGGAACGAACTATAATTGTTCTAATCAGGTGGGCTACGTAATGTGTAGGGCTGTTCCTATGCTAAACGGCCCCAAGCATGGCTTGCTGGCAGTCTAAGGCTCTTAGCTTCTATTCTGTTGTTGCCAGCGTATTTGCCTCTAACCTCTTCCTGGTTTTAACTTGCTGTGGGCTGGAGAAACACATAATCATAGCCCACAGATGTAGTCAGAATTTGGGGGCCATACTGAAGTGTCTCCTAGGACTTAGCAATGTCAACCCAGATGTGGGGGGAAAAGGAACACATATGCTGTTGGCGGGATTGTAAATTAGTACAGTCTCTTTGGAGGACAGTATGGAGGTTCCTCAAAAGACTAGGAATGGAACCACCATATGATCCAGATATACTACTCCTTGGTATTTATCCCAAGGAATTAGAATCGACATACCAGAGTGCTGCAGGCCTACCCATGTTTATAGCAGCACAATTCACAATAGCCAAGTTATAGAACCAGACTAGGTGTCCATCAACAGGCAAATGGATGAAGTAAATATGGCTTATGCACACATGGAGTTTTATTCATTAATAAAAAACAAAATCATATCATTGCAGGAACATGGGTATAACCAGAGAGCATATTGTTAGGCAAAATAAGCCAGACTAGGAGAGCCAAGGGTCATGTGTTTTCTCTCATCTGTGGAAACTGGAGAGAAAAAAGGGGGGAAGGAGGGTAGTGGATAAGATGAACATAACGGGAGGCCAGCAGAGGAGAGGAGAGGAGAGGAAGGGAACCATGGAGGAAGGAGGGGAGGGAAAGGAGAGGTACCGGGGAATGAAACTGACCAAATTACGTTATGTGACTGCATGAATATGTCACAAAGAGCCCCACTATTATGCGTAATTATAATGCACCAAAAAAGAGAAAAAAGTAAAAGAAATGTCCTCCCAGAATTAAACTTCAAAATCAACACATAAGGGGCAGAATAATCCAACAGATACAATAGCTCTCACACCCCGAGGTTTCTATTGGAACTCAGCCTGAATGCATTAATATTAGTGAGGGTGTTTTAGCGAGAGGGAGTTTGCTTAGCAACAAAACACAGGTTCATCCAGGTGCAGTGGTGCACGCCTGAAATGTCAGTACTTGGGAGGCTAAGACAGGAGGATTGCAAGTTGGAAGCCAGCCTCAGCAGATAAGTGAGGCACTCAGCAACTTGGTGAGACCCTGTTTCCAAATAAAATAGGTCTGGGGGTAGAAGACCAGAGTTTCATCCCCAGTACCAAAAAAAAAAAAAAAAAAAAAAAAGCATGTGGTCATGAGTACTGAGTACACTAGCGTGTGTCAGATGACATCAGAGGTGGCAGGCTCCCCTCTGCAGCTTCTCTCGGCGTGATGCATTGGACTGTGTTCATTCTGTTACTGAATGATGTGTGACACACACACAGAACAGAGTCTGGGTCAGAAATTCCCAGGACGGAAAGCTGGTGTTGCGGTTCACTCTCTGGTTTACTGTAAGCAGATTACTTAATCTCTCTAAGCCTCTTTTTCCTTATCCATAAAACTAGGTGGTAGAGACATCAGTATCTAAACAAAAGCAGCATACCACAAGAACTGTTAAAAAAAAAAAAAAAAGCCCCGCCCACCCTGCCCAGTTCTACACCCTCCAATCCTGACTTATTTGTCCCTAAAACGTAAGTACAACATTATTCACAAGCCTTGGTTGTCTATGGAAACCTGAAAGTGCTCTTAGGCACACAGCCTTTCTGAAGGGCTGCACGCTCTTCTCTCAGATTTGAGAATTGCCTTCACAGCGAGCATCTCTTGGCAAATGCAGGGACAGCTCTAAGCAAGCCACCTTAGTCCCCACCTCTACAGAATAATTCTCTTTCCTTCAAAACAACTACAGTGACATCTCCCCACTCCTCAGCCAACACAAAGACATCGTGTTCTTCAAGGCTCCACTGCCTGAGACCAATTTGTTAATAACCAAATTATCCTGGGTCCTCGTGTTCTCTCATCTATGACATAAACATCCTTTTAAAAGAGACAAATCAGGTGGTGTTTGGAGACTGCACCCGCCATCTTTATTACACTCAAAAGAACAACCCGAGACACACACAGAGTGGATCTTCAAGTCGGTGTTTTTTGACCCAGTTAGATTTTTATTCAGTGAAAAAAGTTGACATCGAGACAAAAAATTATCTTAAAGTTGTGCAACAATATAGTAAAATCTTCAGCAGAAATCAGTGACTTGGAAATGTACCAAGGCAATTGAAATTATAAATACCTTTCACTTTGGAGAGAAACGAGTATACAGTGTCTCACTTTAAATAAGAGCAGAATAGGACTTTATTTTTGCTGCAAATACTTTTGACTTTGCTTAAAGTTTCTAATAATTCTTAACAAGAGTCTTTATGAGAAGTGACATGGAATATTTGAGAAGAATGTCCTGCTTTAGCTTTCACACTTATTCCATTTGACATGAAACTAATACCATTCTTGGGTTATTACTTGGCGCTGACCATTTAATTCATGATATGGCTGCTCAAAATTAGTGGGTAGAAACATATATATGACCTATTCTCTCTCAACCCATGCTCGGTGGTGGTATTCCTTCTGAAAACATACTTCTTGCCCGTGGACCCAACTATTCCACATCTCAGTCTTGCATAGAAAGTAGTCCATAGAAACTTAATGCACTGGCTTTTATCACACAAAAATTGTACCTGAAAGGCAGCACACACTCCAGTTAAGAAAACTAACATAAGAGGAAAGTCAAGACACAATCCTGACACAAGCGAAGGTTCTGCAGGGTTTTGGAGTCAATTCCTCAAGCCACTATGGGGGTGGTATTCATGCTCATATCTCGGGATCTCCTCTTCGAGGCGCTCCCCTACCCCAGCTCTCTGCTGAAGGACGTGAATTCTCGGGAGTTTACCACCACACCCTTAGTGAGGGAGGGAACAACTGAACCTGACAGGTGGGGGTTCAGTCCTTGAAGAAGTACTGGAAGCAATCTTATCAGATGCAGGGACCCCTGGGTGGGCATTTGGAGGCAGGTTTCTCCGAGAAGAAGTGGGTGCTTCTATAGGGGGCTTACCATACCACTGCTCTGCCCAGCTCCCCTCAAGTGCCCAGTGCTTTCAGAAGGGTCATGTCCATGCAGCTGGGTATCCCCTACAAATATTCCTAGTGACACTACCAGAGCAGGAACCCCAGGAACCATTCTTCCAAAAGTCAGAGATTCCAACCAGTTACCTGCTGGCAGTTACTGGAACTTCCCATTGGTCTGGAAACAGGTCTGTTCAGACACAGCCTCTCCCCAGCACAAGGGAAGCCTGTCATTTCATCCACCCAAACCCACATGAGACTCAAGGGGCGATCAACACAGAAAGGAGCAAAAGGTCAGATTCCAGAGACAACTCACACCCTAGCCCCTGCCCACCAGAGTTCAGTAGTCGGCTACGGACCAAAGGCGTGTGAGTGTCAACACCTGCAAAGTACTCAGGAGAGAATAAACCTTCTCCCGGTACAGTGGGAGCCTTGGAGGTGGCATTGCCAACACAGTACAAGAGCCCCTTCTTCACTAGCAACTGGGAGTCCAAGTGGTCACAGTGACGAGTTACCCGGTCCCTTCCAAGGCCGCAAATGCCTATCGTCACTCCACTCTTGCAGACGGCACAGACACGTCAAAACCCCCACAAGGCTATGCAGGGGGAAACAGGAGTGCGTGCTTTAAAAGTTCATAAAAATATACAATTTACACATAGCTGCATCTATCTAGCTCAGTCTTCAGGACCTTAGCTCCTCTGGTTATATAAAATACTCTAGCCCTAAAAGGCTGCTTGTTTTCAAACAGCACAGTGGCGTCTTCCAAGGAGAAAGGAGATGGCTAGTCTCTACAGTACTGTGCAGTAAGCACTGGGAGGCACTGGTTACTGGAACAAATGCTCTAAAGTATCTCACACTGCCACCTGGAGACATACGCTCTGCAAAAGGCTTGCCCATGGAATAACTGAAAATAAGAGCTCTGAGCCTTTTACAGCGACATTCACAAAAGCCACCACAAAGTGGGCAGAAAAAGAAAACATACTTTCTAGTGCTTTGATTAAATGACTAGCCTCCCATCAGACTGTTAATCTCTCAGCTACTTAAAGAGTTTATTAAAGCGGAGGTGGTAGGGCTTGGAGTATGGAACAAAGTTCCAAAGCAAGACAAGAATCAAGTCAAAGAAATCATAGTCTGGAAAAAAGAAATCAAAAAGGGAAAGAGAAGAAAATTAGCTGGAAGAAGGCTCATCATCACCACCGCTTGGTAACATGACATGGCATACTAAATGTCTACAGGTCAAAATACTCCTTGTCTAACATATAAATAAAAATTTTAAAAACTATAAAGTTTAATTGGCTCTTTGTTTTCCAAACAATCCTAGGTAGAATGAAAGTATTTTATCACCCAAGAATGATGTTTTTGGTTAAAAGAAACCAAACACTTGTGAGAGGATGAGGCGTTGCATTGAAGGGAGATGGGGCTTCACAAAGCTTGCATATAGAGGATGCGTATCCAGAGGCATACCTTTGGATAATCCCAGAGCTCGCTGCTTCTCAGCTGGGAGGAAACTCCCAGTGAAGTTGTTCATACAGTACAAGTCACAGTAACGCCAGACAGCAGTGCCTACGACAGTGATTCTAAAGGTTGAACAACAGTCTAGAGAGGATTTCATGTAACTTTCAAGTGAAGTGACTTGAATACGGGGGTAGAAATTTAATGGCAGAAGGGAAAAAGCACAGCCTGTTTTCTTGTCTTATTTTTGGCAGTGCTAGGGACTGAATACAGGGCCTCATACATGCTGGGCAAATGCTCTACCACTGAGCTACAGCCCCAGCTCCTACAGCTTGTTTTTTAGAGAGAATAAATGAACAAACTCCAGTGTTGAGGCTGTGGACTGGATGGGGTGGTTAAATGTTTAGTGCATGAGTGTGTATAGCAGTTTTCTATAGACTGGGTGAGGGCAGGGTAAGGGAGGTAGATGGAAAGAGAACGGGAGAAAAGAGAAGAGAGGAGATAAGAGGAGAGGAGAAGAGAAGAGAGGAGAGAGGAGAGAGCGAGTGAGCAGAGAACAGAGAGAAAAGGCACTGACCCAATTAAAAATGACTGCATATATCAGTATTTTTTTTTTTTTAAGGACAGTCTAGTGACCACCTCAACCCAAATTTATTTTACATTTGGTATTCTTTGGTGGTAAGTAAAAACAAAAACAAAATTGAAAATGGAGAAATCACATACTATATTTGCCAGTGTACCTATCACGGCACAGATCCAGAACTTTCTCCTACAACCAGAGTACTTTTTTTCAATGATGATGACCCCAGTGTATGAGAAAGCTTTCAAAGCTACACCTTGTTGAGAGGCTTATCCAGTGAAATCCCCTTGGTTAATTCGAGAGGGAGCTGTGGCTTACAGGAACTTCCCTGGCTATAGCTATTGAACTGAAATCCAGCAATGACTAAGAGCTCTCTCTTCTGCCAAAGACCTTGACATGACACACAGTGAATAAAAAATGGATTGCTTCTGGAATGGCAATGAAATCTTCTGATCCCCGCCTCCCAACCCCAAGTTCGAGGGGCTTATAACACATGGGGTCAGATGACCACTAAAGCCTGGCCTTATACAGAGTCCCAATAAATTAACAAAATTACACAAAAGAATCTTCCCCCTTAAGACACCCAAACACTTCCATATAAACTAAATCCAAACAAAATGTAAAATTTGAACTCACTTTCAAGGAGAAGGGATTCCACCCATTACTCTCTCTCTTGAAGTTTTTATTAAATACATTTCTGTGTCTTAGAAAAATAAAAAGAACGGCCAATTTACTGAACTGAAATTATCTCACAGACTTAAAAGCATGCCCAGCAAGCATAGCCCTGTAAGACTACATTAATGTCAAATCAAAGCAATTTGGTTACTAAAGTCAACCTGGCTTGAAGTTCACAGTTGATCACTACAAAGTTTATTCATTCCTTTCTTTCCCTTTTTTTTTTTTTTTTTTTGCTGTTTTTGGCCCATATAAAAATAACATATTGCAACTCAAAGTGCATCTTTTAAAATAAACCATCAGCTATCTTTATCAAATAAAATATTTACACCATTTGGTTTCTAGTGAGGAAAGCTCTTTCAGGCAATCACCATGGGGACGTCGTCTGAAAATCCAGTTATCATGGGAGCATCTTCGTCGTCCTCCCCTAGAAACAAAACGGTCAGGCTTTGTGAGTTCCTTACCCGATGTCCCACCACCCTGCTTGCCCTTTGGCCCTACCAATGCCCCCTAAGCCACAGCACAACCTGCCAGGGACCATCAGCCTCCCTCTGCCATCCTCCTCCCCATCAATAGGGGACCAAGCTTAGCCTTTAAGCAAGTAAAACTTGTAGAGAGAAGAATCTCATTAACGAGGTGGTTTGGATTTTCCAATTTGAGTCATCTATACCCTGCATTAGCAGAGTGAACTTCCCTGTCTGCTCTCAGGAGAAGGGGGGGTGGGTAACGAATTTTGAGCACAGCTTCCCAAACTAACGGCAGTTCCCTTAAAGTCCTGGTATGATCCTGTGCAGCTAAGTGCTGATCTGCATTCAATAGTGATTGTGCTGTGACAGGTGGATGCCTTTTAGTAGCAGGAAGCAAAGAAGCCACTCGTTCCTGCAAGGCAGGCCAGATGCTTGCTGATTAAGCAAAGAGAGACACGAGAAGACATGGGAGCAGGGCTAATATCACATCATCAGTGAGTTCTGAATATATCAGTGTCTTTATAAACACATAATTATAACTAGTTAACAGAAAAAGTAAATATGCAAACTCACATTTAGCAGTGTGAGTCTGAGGAAGCCTGTAACATACCCGCTTTATCATACTAACTGGTCTACTGGCTCGCAGTGTTTAGGAATTGTAGCATGCAAAGATTTCTGAAAGGGATAAAAGGCTGCCCCTCCTCCCACCAATATGTGTTATCCATACATGAAATAAGATTAGCTAGCGAGGCTGCACTAGCAAACCAAGGTGAAGCAGAGGCCCTTCCCATGCTGGGGAAGTTTCCAAACCCAGAGCCTATCTCTTCTTCCTGTCCAAGGCAAGCTCCTTCTTGTTCTTCCCTATTTCAGGCCCAAACTGCACTACCCACGAGGACATGGTATTTTAATTTAGTAGCAAGTTACAAGCCAAGGGCTCCAAATAGTTTAACCCCAAGCAGCTGACTCCCCAGTTAGCAAGTAGCTTCTCTCAGGTCAAAAGAGGAGCTGAAGGCAGGTGCTTCCTAATGGGGTCCCTGGCTTTGCAGGGGGGTCCACCCTGCCAGGAAAAACCCATCTTCTCCACTCACCCAGGTCATCCCCCGAGGAGAAGATGGCCGAGCCCAGCCGGGAGCTGTAGTGGCTGTTGGCGAAAGCTGTGAAGCTGCTCTGGAGTCTGCGATGCTTCAGGTACAGGATGGCAAAGCCGATTCCCAGGCTCAGCAGAATCAGGAACAAGATGGGAACCACCACAGCAGCCACGTCGGTAGACCTGGCAGCCTGAATCTCGGCTGTGTCTGCACCTGCACAGGACAGATGCCCACCAGTGAGCGTCCGGCCTCAGGGACCAGGCAATCCCGCAAGGACCCAGCCACCACAGACGCCAGGCGCTCACAACGGCCACCTGAGCTACCTGTCTGCATGATAACTTCCTGAAGACTTCCCAGCTACCTGCCCGGTGCCGGCCCACTGTGGCCTGGCACGTGAAAATACGGTAATTACATTAGAAGCCTAATCACCGCCTTGTTGGTTACTGAGATAATCTCTTGGAAGGGAGACCTTTGTTGGGGTATCAACATTGATTTCATTAGCATTATTATTTAAGACCACTTGCTTGCCTTACATAAGAGGATGTGAAATCAGACCCCTAATTAACAAGATTGCAATTATTTCCCCCTACTTGGCACCAGAGTCACTCTGAACTTCAATTACCTGAAGCTCCATTAAGTGATTCAAATGAGATTCCTCTCGTACAACGCTGACTTAACAGCTCATGAAGTTTTACGAGGTTTTTTACTTAAATAAAAAAGAGAGGGAAATAACCTTTTTGTATACATTTAACATTTTTTAAAGCCCTCTATGAAGCCATTTAGGTGTTTATAATCTAACAAAGATGCTGCCTTCCCGGGATCTTAAAACACAGACTTAGGAATGGCTTACTGATAGATCTGTGCCACAGGGGCTCTGGGGCAAAGCCACCCCCCAAGTTGCACCCCCCATTGGGGTAGAGGCCGTGTCCTTGCAAGAGAGTAGATATTCATGTTAAAAATCCTGGGGTCAGGTGAGGCAAGGGGCAAGTCTGAATTTGAGGAAGGAAAGTGGAGCATCAGAGTCAGTTTTTAGCATTGGAAGTGTGTGAACTTTTGTGGATCTGGGTCTCCATACGCTCGGGGTTGTTCCCTAGCGTAGGAGGAGGTGGGCCAGGCAAGGGCTCTGCCTCACAGCCCCCCACTCATGCGGCCTGGCAGGGTAACTCACAAAGTCGGCCAGAGAACAGTCATCCCCTGCATGTGAAACCTAGCCATTTAATACTCATGTCTGCATTTAAATTTCTTTTATTATTTCCTGGACAGAAAAAAAAAAAAAAAAACCTCTAGCAAAATCTTGAATATGCCCCAGCCCAGCCCAGCTGTGTAGAGGTAAATTTTAAAAAAGGGATGGCTCGGCTGCAGTGTGGTAGCGGTGGCAGGAGTGAGGGAGGGAGGAGGTCAGACAACCTTGGTCTCATAAAGCCAACCGCAGGGTCCTCATAGTGGGTTTTGCATAAAGTATATTTCATAGGCTGTTAACCAGTTTGTTAAAGACAGGGAAACAGGGAACTATTAAGGAAATATGAGGTTAACAAGAGTTTTGCTGGGTTTTTGGGGGGCCTTCTCAGAGCCTACAATATGCCATGATTCTCCAAAAGGAGGTAGGAGACAATGCTTCTGTCTTTTAGGAGGATTAGGATACCACAAGCTCCTAGTACCCGAGGAGTAGTAAGTGATGGAACATCTAACAACTCAACACAAGATTTTGGCTTGATCCCTGGTTACTTCTTGGCTGGGAATAAATGTAAGTAAAAAGACCAGAGGCAAGATGTTTTGTGAAATCCTGGCTAAGCTACTACAATGGAAGTAGCTTCCCATGTAAACCGCTAGCGTGGCCTGACTTTGGTATCTTTGAGTGTCCCTAAGACAGAGATTTGGGGCCAAATCCAAGTCCTGATCTGAGGCTGACAGCTAAGATGATGGGAAGGGTGTGTAGTCAGCACTCTATGGTGAGGAGCTGAGATCCTGGCTTGCGAATCACAGGGTGTGTTAGACGGTTGTGGGCTCCGAGAAGTGCTACAGAAACACACAATAAAACGCCCATTAACCTGCTATTTCTCAAATAGAACCTTTTTTTTTTTTTTTTTTTTTGGTGGTACTGAGGATGGAACCCAGGGGCACTCTACCTCTGAGCTACACCCCCAGTCCTATTTTATATTTTTTATTTTTGAAACAGGGCCTCACTAGTTCCTAAGGCTGGTCTCGAGCCTGCGATCCTCCTGTCTCAGCCTCCCAAGTATTGGGATTAGAAGGGTGCGAAACCACACTCAGCTAGAACTTCCTTTTAAAACAAAACTTTCCCTTTTTTTGTACTTTACATTCATAATATGATCATCCTGTAAATAGCTCCTCATGCCATACCTGGCTCAGGAAGTACTGAGGAATGTAAATCCATATGTGATTAAATGGATACATAAATGGTTTCCTTTTGAGCTGCAAGAATATTTTAGATGTGCTTTAGAAAGACACATGTTCGTCAGACGACACTCATTCCTGCTATTTCCCCAGAAGGGAAGACGGGCACTGGTGGCCACAGAAACTTACCAGACCCCAGCTCATCATACAGCAGGACAGCAGGCTCCCCACAGATCTGGCTGCCAAAAAGGCATCGTGCTTGGACAGTGAAAGTGTAATTGTGACCCATCTTCAGGTTGGAAATTTTAAAGAAATTGTCAGTTGTATTCCCAAGGTAAGCTGTGAGATTCATGGCACTATCAAACATGTGGATCTCATAGCCCTGAAAACAAACACACACATACACACAAGATTGCTCAGGATGGGGAATAAGGAATCTGACAGTTTCTGTTACTGGCTCCAGCTGTGTGAGCCCCTTATTGCAGGCTTGTGTACTGTAGGCTTCTCACTAGTTCTTTTTACATTACCACTGGGATACTGGCTTCAGAAAAGAGGAATTTTTCATCCGAGCATCTCAAATAATTACCACACCCACTTAGGAGCTACAGATTGGAAGTGAAAACTGTGGTCCCAAGGAAACACGCCTCTTGAGTTCTGATCAGCCATCGTGTGTCTCAAGCAATATGAAAAGCCAGGAAGGACGTGGACCCTTCCACAACAGCCTGCAGTATGGGATCTGACTAATAATAAATCACGGTCACAATGGCCTCCAGCGACAGGGTAAGATGAAGGAACTCACCATCAGGAAAGACGGCCAGTTTCTCCTGCATACTGTGTAGGAAGGCCACCACCACCCGCTGCCTGTCTCCTTGCTTTCTAGCTCTTCCTAAGCTGACCCCCGCTCCGACTGACCTGGCCTTGACGGAAGCACTCCAGCAGGTGCAGGCTGTCTCGGAAGAGTCCTGGGCTGGGAAGCTGCCCTGTGACAGCCTGGACCCAGGATGCTGGCTGGAGTCAGCCTGATTACTGCTGCTGGCATCAAAGCACCAACATCCACCTCTGACCCATGGAAAAAGGTTCCATCCTTGGTCCCTATCCTCATCCCGGGCTCACTGCAGAAATATGGTCTCTTGGTTTCCATTCCACTGACCTGTCTATTCTCCTAACTCCAAGCTGGGGAGGGAAGAAAAGCATACTACGCAGATGCCAGGACACTCCACTAGGAACGGAATGTGAGCTGTAACCCTAGCCTAGAATCTGAGCCGCTGCCAGCTCAGGCAGGAACCTCCGATGGCAACTGGCTGCCCTGTGGTCCTCTTGATACCTGCTTGGCATCTCATTTCCGTATTCCCTTCTATAAACGTGATTATTATTGACTCGCCAATACGTATTCAATGTAGAACATTTATAAAATACATAAAAGTTAAGTAATTTAAATTACACAAACATCAGCCACTTGTAATTTATTTCAACAGGTTTTTTTTTTTTTTCCCTATTGGGCATTTAGGTTGTTCCTCTTTCTCACAACAAAAATAATGTTCATAAAATTTTATTGCTTCCTTAAGAGTAAAATCCTAGAAAAATTGCTGGATCAAGAAGTATGAATACATTCAATGGTTCAATGTTTTTGGTACATATTACCAAAGAAGCTTCCGGAAAGTTGAACTAATTTATATTCTCAGAGTGAGTAGCTCCCAGTGACTCCCCATGCTGCTGATCCTCGCCCCCCAAATCTTTGCTGATTTAATGTGAAAGAGTCACCGCTCTGTCTTTTGGATTCCTGGGGAGGTAGAATCCTTTCTCCCTTGGCTCACTGCTAGTAAAATGGTTTATTTTGTTAACCTGTACTTTTTTAAAAAACTGAAGTATTTCTGTTTTAAACTGATTCACATGTATCCTTTCTACTTAAGGGTATTAAGCATTTGCATGCCATAGCTGGGTGAGATGTGAGGATTTCCACAGTGATGAGGATTTCCAAATTTTAGCTGAGCCTTGCCTGTGGCATTGCACTGTGACTGCCGAGAGCCCTGGGGCGCTCTGCCTACACTGCACCTCCAGGTGCCACAGCTGAGTCCTCAAGTCCCCATTGAGCTCAAGCTTTGTCGTCAATAGGCCCAACCAGCTTCCCTCAAGAATGTGCCCACCTCTGGGTGCGACCCCCTAGGTCTCAGGCCCCTTCCCCTAGCTCCCACTGTGGGTTCGGTATTGGCCTGCCAAGAGCAAAACAACAGAAAGCAAAGTTGTTTCTCCTACGTTGACAGAGTAATTTCAAGTATTTCCTGATGAGGGGCTAGGTTGACAGAGCAGCCACAGCCCAGGCCTGGAGGGTCTGGGAAGGTGGGGCTCTGGGTTCCCACGCTGTTCCCCAGCCCAGCTGAGGGAGTGCAGCAAGGGCTGCAGCCCATATCCCTTGCTTCGAGGGAAGACGAGTGCTGGACTGAAAAGTGCTTAGTGCAAAGATTCTCATCTTTAATGGGCACTATAAACATTTCACTAATTAGCAATCCCACAGAAAATGGTCCTTTAATTCTCAAGTTCACTTCCTCGCCCTATTCTTTCTTCCTTTCTTTTTATTTTTACACTATCTATGCCAGCATGCTATTAATGAGCTCGTCTCTAAACTAGCACTTCGATTAGATTTCCAAAGTCATCGAGAATGAGGGAGGAACTTACCCTGCTTTCATTAAAATGTTTTTCTTTTAAAGCTAGACTTTTCCAGAATAGAAGAACGTGATCGTTTTCAGTTATGATTTTTAAGGCATCAGGTGCTGATAATGAAACTGAAAATTAAGGAGATGGGATGTAGTTAGTGTAGATACAGCTAATCCTCCACTTTCCTGTCTGTCAAAGGGAGAGTAAATAGTGATCACCTCAGAGACCTGGGTTAGGGAAGAAATAAAACACATATAGCTTAGAATAGTGCCTAGCGCACGGTAGATACTCTTTAACTGGCAGGCCATTTGTTGTGGATATAATAATTTAGCCAAGAAATTTGGCCAACATCTAATTTAACAGTCATTGGACCCAAGGACAGGCAAAAACAGATGTGGCGGGGAATGGCCGGAAAGGAACGGCATAAAGGACTCAGCCTACTCACATGGCCCTCCAATGACAGTGAGAGGATTCGGGCCCATTGCTAGCACATTACTTAAACTGCTGATGCTGTCTGCTGCTGCCCAATTAACGGGGCTTACAACCTGCTTTCTGCGCTGAGACATACTGCCCCTTAACATACTGTGCAGGTATCAGTCTCCCACTATTTCTTTTTTTTTTTTTTTGTGGTACTGGGGATGGAACTCAGGGGCATTCTACCTCCGAGCTACACCCCCAGTCCTATTTTTTATTCTTTATTTTGAAACCAAGTCTCACTAAGTTGCGGAGTGTCTCACTAGGTAGCTGAGGCTGGCCGTGAACCCGGATCCTCGGGTCTCAGCCTCCCGAATGCTGGGATTACAAGCGTGCGCCACCACGCCCGGCTAGTCTCCCACTATTTCTATATGACAGATTGCCACAATGAACCACTGAGATCCCAGTCCAGGTCCTCAGAGGCAGGCCCGGCCTGAGTGGCAAATATTCAGTTATATTTCCTAAGTCTCATGGGCATTCTTCTTCCTCTTCCCTATGAAAGTCTAAATAAGCTAGGAGAGAGGAGGGGGAAAAAAAAACCAACAACCAAAACACACACACACACACACACACACACACACACACACATACACTCAAAAAAAAACAACAACCTTAGAGAGCGTGGGGAAATGAGAGCCAGTCCCAGGCCCCAGTACCTCGGCTGCCGTGCTGCGGCCCAGTGGGAACCCAGCCCCACACGCCTCTGTGGCAGCGCGGCTCCCAGGGCAGTGTTGACCTGCCCCGCACACTTCCTAATGAGGAGTCCATGTCCAGAGGTCTAGCACGCTGCGGAGACTGCAGTGCTGGGAGGCTACTGACCTGCCTCCCGCTTACCTGTGGTGATTTTTATACTGGAATCTTTGCTCATATTCCCCAGCTGGACGATGATGTGGTATTTCCCTCCAGGCTCCAACTTATTAAGGGTGTACTCCACTGTACTGTTGCGAGATTTTACTTTGTAGCTCCTGTCCATCTTTCTTATCAGATCTTTAACTGCAATTGCATAGAACTGGGACAAAAAAAAAAAAGAATGAGTGGTCATCAGAAACTTGGCATTTTCTACTCTTCACAGTTCAATGGCAGATGATGTAACATGTAAGGTCATCCCTCAGTATCTGCAGGGGATTGCTGCCACCCCTTTTGGATACCAAGTCCCTTATATAAGATGGAGTAGTATTTGCATATATCTACACACATCCTCCTATATAAATCTTCTATAGATTATGAATAACCACTAACATAAGTAAACACTATGTAAATAGTTGATATACTATATTGCTTAGGGAATAATGACAAGAAAAATGTCTGTATGTGTTCAGTACGAATGCAATTCTTTTTTGGGATATTTTTGATTGGCAGCTGGTTGAATATGCAGTGATGGGAATCACAGGTATGGGGGGGTGATGGTATAGCAGAGGCCGTGAACCTCAATAACATTCTGAACTCCAAAGTCTGACTGTTCTTTGGAAGCCTTTGGGCAGCCAGGGTCAGACTTATAAAGGGAATGCACTCACAGAATTGAACATAAAATTATCAATCATATTCAGAATAAAAAAATTTCTAGGGAAAGTCACACTGTAGCATTAGCAGCTAGGTTAGGACAAGAACACCCAAAGTCAGTCAGTACTCAACTTCTGTACCTGGCAGAAGTGTGTGGATGTTGTTGGTGGAAAGACAGTGAACAAATTTGTTCAATCCTAGCTCTACTGGACAAAAAGCTCTACTAAACTTGCTCCACATTCTTACATATTGTGGGCGGAGGGAAGAGAAAAAGATAAGGATATGTAGTAAGCACAAGAAATTCAATCATCAGGAAGAAGCTGAGAGTCCAGCAGAATCTTAGCAACTAAGCATTTTAAAACTGACCATCCCTGGGATACAGGGGAGCAGACAGGGGCAGCAGAAAAAGCAGCCTAGAGTAAGAAAATGTGGGAGATATTTCCTAGGATGAACCATCCTTCCTGTAGCAAGTGACAGCAAACTTTCTGAGAAAGTCTAGGCAGTAAATATTTATGCTTTGAGAGCCAGATAATATGTAAACAGATGGGTGTGGTTTGGTTCAGTAAAACTTTATTTAAAAGAATCAACCCGATGGACTAGATTTGGCCTGAGGCTTTTGTTTGATTACATCTATTTCAGAGGGTCAAGGAAAGGGATATGAAGAGACAGGATAAACCAATATGGCAGCGGGAATAGCAGAGGCATGCTGACTAAGAAGAGGCTCCTATGAGGACACCATGAAGATGGAAACTAGGGAGAGATCTGCCGAGGCCAATCATTAGGCCTATGTTTCCCGCCTTGTTTCTGGATCCCTTTCTGTCCCACCCAACACACGCTATGAATAAGCAAGGCTGCCTTGCTGCCCAGCCCGCTGCTCACCAAGTCCTGATCAGGAGAGTCATACGGTGATTCCCACTTGATAACAGCTGAGGTTTTGTCTGTGTGAACCACATGCAGGTGTCGGGGTGGAAGCCTGCTATCCGGGATCATTTTCACCACGACATAGTCAGAGGACGGTCCTTGGTAAGGCACTAACACCCGGACCTAGGGCCCAAGCACACACATGGAAAAATATACCATCAATTCTCACTGTGCTTTCAATAAAACAGCTACACATAGGATTGAAATTCAACTGGCACAAAAAATATAAAGCATAAAAGAGCTCCCTGCCTACACCAGACCACTTGCCACTAGTCAGTTTCTGGTGCTTCCTTCCAGAGTGTTCTATGCATTATAAGCACAGATGTATATGTGCATACAAATCACACACACACACACACACACACACACACATGTATGCATGTATGTATGTATATATGCATGTGTGGACACATGTTTATGCATAGCCTATCTTTCTTAAATATTTTTTACACAATTGAGAAAACAGTATACATGTTATACTCTTAATACAGCTTAGTAATTGTTCCATATCAGTACATTTAGAGTTGCCCTGAATTCCATTCCATCAATAAGCCTTGAGGATTTTATACCAGTCCTTTCTTGATGCACATTTAAGTTGTTTCTAATCCGCTATCACAAGTAATAACAGACCAAACATCTTTCTCCATATATCTTGGCACACATGCAAAAGTATGCAGGTTCAGTCACCGGCAGTGTAGTCTGATAAAAGCTTTAGATTTCTCTGTATCTGCTATCTGTCCTCCACCAAGGAGCTGCAGTGGGGTCGGTGGCTATTACGCTTATGGAGAAGGGGAAAGTCCCTCCAGTTGCACATCTGGAGTCCAGATGTTCAGCTCCTCAGGTCCAGGGGTGAGCTCAGGAACACAAGACTAAAGACGTGCCTTACAAAACAGGAAGTCCTCCTAGCTCTCTGGCACAGGATACTTACCAGAAACAAATACTGTTCATCCGTGTTGACGATGACTGTCATGTTATGCAGAGATGTAGTCAGGCTCTTCGGGTTTCGATAGAGATCAAGAAAGGACGTAGCATAGAAAATACCATAAACCTGGTAAAATCAGAGAACGGAAAAGACATCAGCTCACAGGCCAATGACCTCAGTTTCTTGAAACCCTTAATTTAAGATTCTGGAAGTATTCTGAAAAGACTCAAAGAGAAGCTTCCTGCATCGTTTATTAGGCTGACAGCGTTTACAGAGGCCAGGCCGGGTGCTATGTTGCACGGCACAGGTGGCTGCCGTGTGCGCTGCCCTCAGAGAGCTCATACTTGAAGAGAAATGGGCACAGAAGACAGACATAATGATAAATAACAAGTTACACACATCGCGTCCAATGCAATGCTAGAAGACCGCGTGAGCAAAGCAGGCGCGTCCAGGGTAAGGGGTGGCATTCCCTGGCTGTGTCCCAGGGACGTGGGGAGCCGGGTGGTAGACTGAATGGAATGGGAGGCTGGGGGAGTTTGTACAGTGAGCGTGAGAAACCTCAGAAGTGTGTGGAGGGAGTGCAGGAGGATGGGCATGGCCAGCTCCCGCAGACATCCTTCATCTTTCTTCCAGGAGAACCCTGGTTCTTAGTGAGAACTGCCACCCAGGGAAATGCCTGTGCTTCCTACTCGCCTGGAAGCGGGGGTGGGGAGGCCATGTGACAAGGCCCAGCCAATGAGCTGTGAGTGTGCGTGTCTGTGGAAGGTCTAGGAGGGCTCAGTACAATGGAGGGACAAGCCCTTCTTCCTGCCCTCCTGCTGCTTGGAACAGAGGCGAGGGAGGGCTGTGGCTCTAGGAGTCCTGGACCATGAAGGCAGCTTGAAAGATGGAGGCCACAGATCAGAGAGGCAGAGCCTGCATCCTGGTCAAACTATGGAGGCCACAGATCGGAGAGGCAGAGCCTGCATCCTGGTCAAAGTAGGCTGCTGTGACTGGAGCCTTGGACAGCTCACCTCCAAACTTCTTTTGATTGAGGGGGAAACAAACTCTTTAAAGCACAGTTTCCTTTGGTTCCTCTGTTAATGTAGCCATTTTTACTCCTGCAGGCACATGTAGGAAACCCATGGCGTTTGGAGGAAGCTTACAGCAGGACGTGGACGCTGAGTGAGCCTGGGAAGGGAGGCTAAGAGCTGGAGGAGTTTTCTGTATAAGACAGAATCAGAGCACCTCCTCCAGGAGTATGTGAAAGGAGGTGGGGCTGCGAACCGCCCGAGTCTGCAGCAGCTGTGAGAATGGAGAGAAGCCTTGGGGATGGCCAAGAGACTCCCAAGACCCGGACAGCAGCGTGCCTTTTCTCTAACTCTGCTCAGCACTGGAAGGGAAGAGAGGGAAAGCACAGGTAGTGAAAGAGGAAAGGCGGCCCGAAGGGGTGATTCACGGGGAGGAGGAGGGAAAGGGAGGACTTAAGGGACTCAAAGGGGTTGGAGGCAAATGCAAATGGAATGGGAATGGGGAGGATCACACAGCACGGGATGGAACCCGCAGCACAGTGGGCACCCGGAGCTCAGAAGCACAGCGCTCTCACTGTGACACCTGGGCTCCCGAGGGTGGGGTGACCACGTCTGCAGAGCAGGAGAGTCGGGGACCAACAAGGGTCCCCATATGGCCAGTAGTGATGACAGCTGTTCTTGAGGTGAAGGGGGAAACCGTGGGCTGCAGAGTGCTCCATGAACGGAAGAGTGGCGGATCAGTCCCCACAGGGCTCATTTGATCTCCCACCCGTGAGAGCCAAATGCCCGTGGCCAGGGCATGAGCCACGACCAGGCGCAGCAAGGCTGCTTCTCCAAGTTCACATATAACTAGTGACCCTCAAACCAAGCAACAGTGCACTGTTCTGTGCACAGCATGACACTCTGGGGAGACAGCTGGCTGTGTCAAGTGGCCACGCCCTAACCTGGGCACAACAGAAAGAAAGGCCTCTTTGCTAGCTGAGACTACTTCAAGGTAAAAGGGCGTCCTGGAGAGAGCATCACGTCTGTGTCCTGTAAAAGAGCAGAGGCTGGTAAATGAGCAACTTCTCATGAAGTCCACACCCCAAGCAAGTTCCTGAGCGCAGGAATATGTTGCCCTGTACCTGCAAGAGGTCTATTCAACTGCAAACAGGCGGGCTACTGTCTTGTAGCTGCCCGCCTAGGACATGGGACTTCAGGTGGCTTCAGTCAACCAAGAGGGTGGCTTATGTCTGGCGTGAGAACAGCAGCAGCAATAGCAACAGCAGAGAGACCCAACTACACAGCGCTGGTTCCGGGGTGGGCCCACACTCACTCGGTGACAGTCACTCCAGTCCACTCACCACATTCCTGGGGCCAGTCCAAGTGCACTCCACTGCAGTCTGGTTGACGGCCTTTGCTTTGAGGCTGGGAGCAGGTGGGCGAACCCCTCTGGTGGTGACGTGCTCAAATGCCAGAGGACTATCCCCCAAGTCAGTCTTGGCCCAGGCGGAAATCTCATAGGACGTGTGCGCTGTCAGATTGCCGACTGTGAAAACAGGGAGATGCCAGGAGGAAGGTGGGGGTGTGAATCAAGAATTTATACTGATGCACACGCCCTCCTTAAAAAAATAATCTCTTGATTTCAGTAAGTCACACGTGGTCGGATTTCATTTAACATTTATTTCCTGATGATGAGTTACATGTAATATACCTCATGGGCAAGTCTCACTAAGTTGCGGAGTGCCTCACTAGGTAGCTGAGGTTGGCCGCGAACCCAGATCCTCCAGTCTCAGCCTCCCGAATGCTGGGACTACAAGCGTGCGCCACCATGCCCGGCTGGCACTGGGTAATTTGTCTTAAAGATGACCATCTGGTACAAAGCTCCCGGATGGCTTTTTGGTCTTGTGTTACAAGAGCCTTAGAAACCACATCCTTCCATTCAGCTATCCCATGAATCAAGGAGGGACTCAAATATCTGTGAACAAGAGTATCCATCTCAGTGTCCGTGGCAGTGAAAAACTGCATAACCTGACTGGCTACAGGGAGACAACTAAACAATGTGCTGGCCAGGAGCCACTACGCAGCCACCAGAACGTGTCCCAGAGAATCCTCAGTGACTCTGGAAAAGTCTCACGAGTCTATGTTAATGAAAAACAAACAAACAAAAAGGGAAGGACACTAAACTATATACAGTATTATTCTGATTTTATACTAAAAAAATCTAAAGCGATCAATGCATAGAAAAATATGCATGATGAGCTGGGCATGGTGGTGCACGCTTGTAATCCCAATACTTGGGAGGCTGAGACAGGAGGATCCGGTTCGCAGCCAGCCTCAGCTACTTAGTGAGACCCTGTTTCAAAGTAAATAATAAAAAAGTAGGACTGGGGGTGTAGCTCAGAGGTAGAATGCCCCTGGGTTCAATCCCCAGTACCGCCAAAAAAAAAAAGAAGAAGAAGAAAGAAAGAAAAATATGTATGATGTCTGAAATTCAAATTTTATCATTTCATTGTAGAAAATTTTAATTTTCATACTTTTTTTGCCTCCTAAATTTTTCTGAAATAAGCATGCAGTCCCTTTCTAATCACAGAATTAAGACTAAAAGAGGAGGGACCGAAGGAGAGGAGATGTTAAGACGATAATGTGGGAATCAGAAGGACTGAGGGGGTCAGGGCCTGACTCTGTGCTTTGTGGCTGCGTATCTTTTGTACGGTGTTTACACCCAGAATCTGTCTCCTTGTGTGTAAGATGGAGAAGAGTAACAGCGTTTACAGCAGCTGACTGCAATGGGGATTAAAAAGAAAAGTGCTGGTAAGAAGTGCCTGGCACAGTCCTGGTGTGGAGCCAGCGTCTCAGAGATCTCAGGTAACAGCTACCAAGACTGCCTGACTGTTGATTCTCCTTGTTCGACCCAGAGCTGGTGGGACACAGGCTTTGGAACTGCAAAGGCGAGGGTGCCCAGCTCTGCTGCTTGTTGAGGGAACTCTCATTCTCTGAACCTTAGCTCCTCCTCTGTGAGACAAGCATACCTCACAAGTATGTTACTGGTTTACAGAGGATGATAACGCCAATTGCAACACAGAACATCTAGGCCTGCACACAGTAGGCGCTCAATGTTGCTTTCCCCTCGTATGACCTCCTTGTGCAAGCTACTTAACCTAGTAGACCTTCAATGGAACACTTGTAGTTTCTGTTTCATAAGACAAGGAGCAAATACAAATATTTAAAGTATGTCACAAAGAGGTTAGAAGAAGAGGAAACGAGGAAGCACCCATGTCATTCTCTTAGAAATAAAATCCGTCCCTTAGTCCATTAGCCCACTTTCAGATATCGGAATTTTAGTTGAGGCTTGCCCTTTGAAGATGGAAGAAGCGCTGGACCCATCCTCCCATGGTTTGCTGGTCTACTCATTCAGTTGACAGATGTTTACTGAATACCCATCACATTCCATGCCTTTGCTACCACTTATTATCAGGGCAGGAGTCCACCTGACTAGAAAAGAGACAGGTGGCTCTTGTGGAGTGGAAAACCTGTGTGGAGAGTTCACCTGACCCTCTTCCAGTTCTTTCTCCTCTATGGTCTGCAGAGTCAGTGAGTGAGCCTCTGTCTAGAGTCGGGAGCTCAGACTGTCCTCGACAGACAGAACCACCTCCAGAGAAGAGCCCCTCGCACCCCACCTGAGCTCTGCTGCTGGGAAACCCGACTCCTTCCTGTTCACACAACCGCCAACTCCAAGATGTGTTACCTTTGTGTGACAGTGAGCTCCCTCGGAAGTTCAAGGTTCTCTTCTCTTGTTTGTGGGTGTCAAACGCCCAGAAAAGGTTTACCACATAGCCATTCACCTGCCAAGAAACGAGAAATGTGAACACAGACAGAGCCAGAGGACACCGCAAGTACAAAAGGTGGGATGAAGAGGAGACCTCCTTACTTTCTTTAGGTGTCTAATTTCTTACAATGGATGGGTGGCTTCTTTTCATTTCTAAACAAGTTCTATTTGTGCTGCCATTAACTAGTATTTAGTTATACTCTATCTACTTTGAAAAACGACAGTAAGGTCATTTATACTATAAAATGCATTCCATTCAACATAACAAAAAGTTAATGCAGAATAAAGGGATAAGAGCCAATTAACAAAGGCAGAAAGAGGAAAAATTGAAAAGAAAATTAGGCCATGATAATTAAGGGTAAATCTCTCTGCATCAAGGCCTGCAGGTGGATACTGAGGGGGAGGAGGCAGGTGAGATCACACTGTCTAACAGGAGGAAAGATATCCACACGTCAGCAAAGACTACCTTCCGAATCCCTCATAGAAGGTTTGGAGCTAAAGCTCCTAGGAGATTTTGATCCAAAGATCTTAAATATAAGACAGCGGGCAAAATAAAAGTGTTCTCAAGACCAAAGACTATAGACGAGGACCACAGTAAGGCCACCTCTTGTAGCAACTTCTGGAAGCCAATGGTGTGATATATGGGTAGTTATGTATGTGATGTGTGTCCCACAAGCTTCATGGCTGTGGAGAGACGCCAGGAGGAACAGACAAGAAAGAACATCACGGAAAGTGGCTCTCCACTCGAGACCGCAGGGACACAGAGGAGAGGGGTAGTGCAGGCATGCAGGTGGATCAAGCAGAAGGCTTGGTGGAGCTGGGAGAGGAGGAGAGCGGGTGGACACTGGGGACCCAGGGTAGACAGGTCTCCAAGGTGCCCAATCTAAGAAGGCTGCTCATCCACTGTGGGAACCTCTGCATTAGCACTCAGCACCAGGAAATCCAATAAAGCTGAAAATTACAGGGCGGACGGATTCTGTTAACTCCAACTCTTTATTTGCACTGTAGCTGTGAACCATTTAATTATATGGTTAGAGGAGAAAGGCACCAGGCTGAGGTGGAATAATTACATGTGGAGCCTCAAGTTGCTCCTCGCGGAGAAGGAACCAACTCAGTTCTGGTATTTTAGCCCCACTCAATCAAGCCATTTTTTTTTTTTTTCCTTAATCTTGCTGGGCTAAGTCCTATGAATTCCCAGACAGAGCAATTTCCACGTTACCTTGACATCGCCGTCCATGGTCAGGGTAAAGCTTAGAGAATTTTCACCATAGCTGTCAATGCGGATATCTGGAGGTGGGATCACTGAAAATAAACAGGAATTCAGAAGGAGAAGCCACGTGAGAAGTGAGGAGGGCAGGAATTCACGATTTTCAACTCAACACACAAAGCAATCTTTCAGCTGGGGAAGAAAGCCACTTCTGTGGTTCTCTTTATTCTTCTATCTCTTTGGAGCTGCTTCCCTGAAGCCTGAGCTGAGCCCACGATTTCCTGGTGAGCACACAGCTCTCCGGGCTCAGCTAGCTAGCCTGGCAATGAGGTCGAGCCAAGAAGTTCCATCATGTAAAACGTCCCTGAGCAGCCCAGCTTCCACCTGGTCGCTGTGGGCACCATCTTTATTGTCAACCACAAAATTCCAGCGGGCTCAATCTTTTTGGAAGGATGACAACAGTATGACTCATAATTGTACATGTAAGTGTGGCAAAACAGGAAGGATGGGGTCTCTGGAGTTTGGTGAGCTTGAACCAATTGCTGTCTCTGTCACTTCACAGTTGTGTAACCTGGAGCAAGTTCCTTATCTGTAATGAGCTGGAGATACAAATTTCTACACTTTGCTGAGCTTGGGAAATAAGCTAAATTAGCATATATATAGCTGAGTGTAGCAGTGCAGCCTGGAATCCCAGCACTTGAGAGCCCCAGAGACAGGAGGATCACAGGTTCAAAGCCAGTCTCAGCAACTTAGCAAGACCCTCAGCAACTTGGCAAGATCCTATTTCAAAACAAACAAACAAACAAACAAACAAGGGCTGGGGAATAGTTGGAGGTAGAATATCCATGGATTCAATCCCCTGTACCAATAACGATGACGATGGTATATGTACAGTGTCTAGCACTCAACTACTGTTCATTTCCCAAGATTAAAGAGCCAGTAAGTCACCGGTCCTCTCCTAAAGACCAGAACTCAGACTGAGAGTCGAAGGGGGCAAGCAGAGTGGTCAAGACCAAAGACTTCTCTCAGTTCAACTGAGGAAAACCGTGCTTGTCATGTGAAGGTGCTGAGATTAGCAGGACCTGAAAGGGCTCCACTAGGTACACAGGATCAGAAGACACTACGCAAATGGTAAGTTGTTCATTAGACTCTCAGCACACATACCCCTCATCAGAAAAGATCAGAGACACGAAGCAGTGGGTAACATCTGGTGAACAAAGGAGATGGCCCAAAGTATAGAGGAGTCCCTTCAGATAGCCGGGCATGTTATAAAACCAGCTCAAAGAAAACACGATAAACAGAAGAAAGGGTATGAGAGGTGCCAAGCATCCAAATCAGGGCCAAGGGGCACAGATGCTGCAGCAAAGCCAACCATGGTGACCAGGGCAGGCCCCAATTTTCTCCAAAGCCCAATCTCCTCAGTTGCAAAACGAGGATAAAAATACCCGTCTCATAAGATTCATGTAAGACAAGAAGCGTGGTGCTTAGTACACAAGAAGCGCTCAGTACACAGTGGCTTTTCTGGTGGCTGTTATTCTTGATAATACACATCATAATGCACCTGGTGCTTCTGGCTGCCACCACCACTATCCTCGTCCTTCATCTCCTTATGTTATGATCCCAGGTCACAGTACTTTTTGACACAGCACACGAGTGCCTTCTGTACATCCCTAATCAAAATACAAGCAAGGGGCCACGACTCATCGAAATCTATGAGAAGAAGTTTAGGAAAAGCAGCCAGCCACTGCAACTTTGAAACATTGAGACCTGTGCCTACAGAGCTCAAGGGACACGCCGAGCCTCCAAAGTCCCTTCTTTCAGGCATGGATGGCCAGAATGCTTTGACCCAGGCTTTGCAGAAAAAAAAAAAAAAAAGAGTAAGACAATAGAAACTCTAGAGGATTGTGAATCGACCTTGGTTCCCCCAACACCTGCAAACATCCTGCCCACTGACTGACTGGGGGGACTAAGCTTGGCGGCCTCCTGCTCTGTTCCCATATTCCAAGTTTTGGAGGTGACCAGAGAGTGACTTTCGATGACTGAGAGCTGTTGTCTCACAGGCTTAGGCAAATGTAAAACTGCCCAATCATGTTCCCTGCCAGAGTGCTCATGTGGCTGGCTGGCTTTATTTATTTATTTATTTGTAAGTCCTCACTTATTATAGTTACTTTATTTTTAAAATTTATTTATTTATTTTTAATTGGTGCATTGTAATCATACATCCTTGTTAGGTACAACTGGTAAAGGCATACATGCACACATTTCTCATTTAACCCTTCCCCAATTCGCACCCCACTCCTTCCTTCCTTTCTTTCTTTCTGTACTGGGGATTAAACCCAAGGGCATCCCACCTCCAAGCTATAACCCCAGCCTTTTTTATATTTTTAGATTTTGAAACAGGGTCTTGCTAAGTTGCTGAGGCTGGCCTGCAGCCTATAATCCTCTTGTCTTACCCTCTCAGGTACTGGGAGTACAGGCATGCACCATTATGTCTGGATGTAGCTGTAATATCTGCAAGTCCAGAAATGAAAGTTCATGGTGGCAAGGCTGACTGGGGAAACCACTCTGGGAGATGAGCTGCAGTCTCTCTCCCAGCATGTGCCAGGACCCTGCATTAGCTGCTTCATTGCACTTATGCATGAACTATTTCTACAGTTCCCACTAGCTACCAGTGATAGAGTGGAGGAAAACAGGAGGCACCATGCAAAGGGGGAAGCCAGCCATCCCGGCAAGCAGAGTGGCCCACAGGGCCATGTGTCTCAGCCCAGAGGAGAGTGCAGTGTGATGCTTAAGAAAGAGGAAGGAAGGAGCACAGGCTTTGGAGTCAGTCGTGTCGGGTTCCAGCCCTAGCTATGCTGCTTACTGACTGTGTGGTCCACTTCCTCACCTGGCCTATGGCTGTTCTGAGGGATCCACCAGGCGAGCTGATGTATGTGAAGCAGTGCACATCACACCCTGCCCAGATCAGACTGCCAGGCTGCTGGGAGAGGTCACAGACCTCCGCATGGACTTTGCCTAGAATACGGCAAATGAACACGTGCAAAGCCATCTCCATCTCCAGTGAGAAGGAGAAATACTTCTTTTCAGATACTCTCCATGCTCACAAAAGGATGGGCCCAGGCCCCTGGAAACCCCTTCAGCTCTAGGAGGGGGATCACATTCAACAGTCACACAATAAAAGACTGTCTCTAACACACCATGGGGATACCCAGAAGTGTGCGTGTGTCAGGGAGAAGGAAGTCGTGTGGAGTTTTCTAATCTATGCTTTTCCTTTCTTGTCACACTGAAGGTCATCCCCAAGGGGTGTCTATCTCCTCTAGATCTGCAAATGGCGGAATCATTTACCTTTTCCTTTTATGGTGGTAATGGATTTAGAATCGCTCCAGTTTCCTATTCCACGACTAGTCACCGCAGCCACCTTTTCAAATCAGAGCGTGAATTAGTATGAAATAAAGGCAACATACCATATAGCAAGAATTCTGAATAAACTAAATGTGGAAGACTTTGGCAATGAGGGTGGAAAAAAAAATGATACAGAGTGACCCAGGATAGTTAGAGGCTCCAGCATCTGAAATAACAGGGGAAAGAAACAAGGGGAAGGAGACTGGGCAGATGAATTAGAATAGTCCTAATATTGTGAAATTTCTATTGATTGACAGATATCAAGGTTCTTCTAACCCTGACACACACACACACACACACACACACACACACACACACACACACACGATATTGGAGAAATTAGTGGTGCAAGGGAATCTCTGGAGCATATCCTTTTAATGGTGTCAACAAATATATTTTGCACAAAATCTACCTCCTTTCTGCTCAACATAATATTACACTTCTTAAGAACCTCACAAAATCGGTTTACAAATACGACTTATTATTATATACTACTGTGCATCGCCCTGCAGCTAAAGATAAGCAGAAAAGAACTGGGTGAAGAGGACAGATAGATGTGGCAAGCGAGTAGAACACCCGGGTTATGAGCAGGGAAAGCTCCATTACTATAAGTTCTTGGGTGCCTGAGTGAAGTCTGATTTTTCTTTCCTTAGAATAAGGAGCTGGGACTACTAATATGTATCTCTTACAAGAAAACATGGAGTTCTCATGAAATGGAACCACCTGTCCAGGGCCTACAACTGACCAGCTGGCCAGAGCAGGTATAAATACTCACTCTCACAGTGTATAGAGCATTGACCAATAAGTTCTTTATTTCTGTAGAGTTAGTAGCAGCCCTCTGGGAGGCCCACATCTTGGAACCACTCCTGCTATATTCTACCTAAAGTGGAAAGACAAAATGTAAGAGGTATTTGGAAACCTGGAGCACCCTATTACCTTGCAAAGAGGCAGGTGGGAAGAGGGGAAAGGTGGGGTGTGAGATGTTCTAAGGGTCACGATTATGCTAAATCAGCTCCTAGTCTCCAGCACCCACGCAGCCCTGCCAACTCCGGTAAGGTACTTACAATGTACTCACGAATGAGACCGTGGGTATGGATGGGAGGAGTCCAGTGGCCAGCGATCACACCTTCCACTTCCCTGTGCAGTGACAGCTGGAGGTTCCGGGGGGCATCTGGCACTAAAAAACAGTCAACTTGGAAGTCAAGTTGTCCCTGTGTGTAGATGACGTGATCTCATATAGAGAAAAACCTAAAGACTCTACCCAAAAGGTTGCAGGATACGAGATCAGCACACAGAAATCGGTACCATTTCTATGCACTAACAACAAACTAACTGAAAAAGAAATCGAGAAATCAGTCTCATTTACAATAGCAATAAATAAATAAATAGCCTAAGAAAAATTTAACCAAGGAGGTGAAAGATTTCTGCAATGAAAACTATAAAATACTGATGGAAGAAATTAAAGAGGATGCACAAAAAATGAAAAGACACCCATGTTCATGGATTAGAAGAATAATGTTCAATTCTCCATACTGCTTAAAGCAATCTACAGATTCAGTGCAATCTCTGTCAGAATACCAATGATATTCTTCACAGAAATGGGAAAAAAATTCTAAAATTTTCATTGAATCATAAAAGATCCTTAATGGACAAAGAAATCCTCAGCAAAAAGAACAAAGCCAGAGGCATCATATTACTTGACCTCAAAACATTCCACTAAGCTGCAAGCACCAAAACAATATGGTATGAACAGAAAAATAGACACACAGACCAATAGAATAGAATAAAGAACCTACGAATGAGTCTACCTATTTACACAAACTGATTTTTGACAAAGAACCAAGAATATACATTGGAAAAAGGAAGGTTTCTTCAGTAAATGATGCTAGGGAAACTATGCATAAAAATGAAGATAGACTCCTTTCACTATATACAAAAATCAACCAAAAACAGATCAAAGACTTAAATATAAGACCCCAAACTATAATGCAAATAGGAGAAATGCTTCAGGACATTGGTCTAGACCAGGATTTTATAATATGAACCCAAAAAGCAGAGGCCATAAAAGTAAAAATCAACAAGTGAGACTCTAATAAAAAAGCTTCCATATTGCAAAGGGAACAGTTAGCAGGGTGAAGAGACAACCTAAAGAATGGGAGAAAATATCTGTACCTATTCATGTAGGTATTAATGGCCAGAATATTTAAGGAATTTAGAAAAACTCAAATGTAAAAGAACAATGATTAAAAATGGGGTGAATGATCTGAACAAACACTTCTCAAAAGAACATATACAAATGGTCAACAAGTAAATGAAAAAATGTTCCACACCACTCATTATAAGGGAAATGCAAATCAAAATCACAATGAGAATATCATCTCACCCCAGTCAGAATGGCGCTATTGAAAAACAAACAAACAAAAATAACAAAATGATGGCAAGGAAGTACAGAAAAGAAAAATCTCCTATACTCCTGGTGGGAACATAGTTAGTGCAGCCATTATAGAAAACAGTGGAGGAGTTTTCAAGAAAACTATCCCATAGTACTGTCCTATGATCCAACAATTCCACTACAGGGTGTACATCCAAAAGAAAGAAAATCAGTATGTGGAAAAGATATCAGCCTTCCCAAGTCTACTGCAGCACTACTCACAACAGTTAAGCTATGGAATCCATCTAGGTGCCCAATGATGGATGAACGGATAAAGAAAATATGGCATATATATATAATAGAATTATATATAATATATATAATATATATAATAGAATATTACTAAGCCACAAAAAGGACTGACATTCTGTCATTTGTAGAGGAGCCTGAAGGACATTATGTCATGTGAAATAAATCAGGATCTTCACATATTCTCACTTATATGTGGAAGCTAAAAAATTGATCTCATAAAAGCAGAGGATAGAAGTCACCAGAGTAGGGAAGAGTGGAGTGGTTGAGAAGGGATGGTTAGAGGAGAAGATGGTTAACAGGTACAGAGATGCAGGAACAGAGACAGAAGGAATCATTTTCTAATGTTGTACAGCACAGTAAGATAACTATTGTTGACAACAATTACTTGAATATTTCAAAATAGCCAGTGGAAAGGACTTTGAATGTTCTCAACACCAAGAAACGATAAATGAGGTGACAGATAAACCAATTACTATGACCTGATCATTACACACTGTAAACATGTATTGAAATGACACGCTATACCCCATAAATATATATGATTATTTTTGTCAATTAAAAATAATTTTATAGTAAAAAGTTGAAAAAAGAAATTGATGAAGACCTTAGAAGATGGAAAGATCTTCCATGCTCTCGGATAGGCAGAGTAAATATCATGAAAATGGCCATCCTCCCAAAAGTAATCTACAGATTCAATATAATACCCATAAAATTACCAAGGTCACTTCTCACAGACATAGAAAAATCAGTCCTTAAATTCATTTGGAGCAACAAAAAGCCCGGGATAGCAAAAGTAGTTCTTAGCAACAAGAACCATGCAAGAGGTATCACAATACCTGACTTCAAACTTTACTACAAAGCCACAGTAATAAAAACAGCATGGTATTGGCACAAAAACAGACACACAGACCAATGGAGCAGAATAGAAGATTCAGAAACAGACCTACATGCTTACAGTCAACTGATTTTTGACAAAGGAGCCAAAAATGTACACTGGAAAAAAGATAGCCTCTTTAACAAATGGTGTTGGCAAAGCTGGTTAATCATATGCAGGAAAATGGAAATAAACCCCACTTCCTCACCCTGCACAAGAGTCAACTCAAGGTGGATCAAAGACCTGCAAGTCAGGTCAGAGACCTTGCAGCTACTTGAAGAGGGCATAGGACCAACACTTCAACACATAGGTACAGGTAAAAAACTTTCTCAACACGACCCCAAAAGCACAAGCAACTCAAAGGAAGATCAATACATGGGATTGCATTAAACTGAAGAGCTTCTGTGCAGCAAAGGAAACTATCAAGAACCTCAACAGAGAGCCCACAGAGTGGGAGAAAATTTTTGCCAGCTACTCTTCTGATAAAGGTCTAATATCTAAGTTATACAGAGAACTCAAGAAAATCACAGCTAAGAAAACAAGCAACCCAATCAAAAAATGGGCAAAGGATCTAAATAGACACTTCACAAAAGAAGAAATACAAATGGCTAATAAATGTATGAGGAAATGTTCCACATCATTAGCAATCAGAGAGATGCAAATCAAAACTACCTTGAAACTTCACCTAACCCCAATCAGAATGGCAATCATCAAGAACACAAACAACAACAAATGTTGGCAAGGGTGTGGAGAAGTGGGAACCCTAATACATTGTTGGTGGGATTGCAAATTAGTGCAACCACTTTGGAAAACAATGTGGAGGATCCTCAGACAAATGTGAATGAACCTACCATATGATCCAGCAATACCACTTCTGGGTATTTATCCAAAAGAATGGAAACCAAACTATCAGACCAATGCATGTGTATTTATGTTTATAGCTGCACAACTTACAATTGCCAAACTATGGAAGCAGCCAAGATGTCCATTAACAGATGAATGGATTACAAAACTATGGGATATGTACACAATGGAATTTTACCCAGCCATAAAGAAGAACAAAATCATGTTATTTGCAGGGAAATGGATGGAACTGGAAAACATTATGTTAAGTGACATTAGTCAGTCACAAAAAGTAAAAAATCGTATGCTCTCCCTAATATGTGGAAGCTAGGGAGAAAAAGGGACAGATGAAGAAGGTGAAACCTCAGCTGAGCAAAGAATTTGACTTAACAGAAGGTGATGGAGGGAGGGGGAACAACCAAATGCACATGATGTACTTTCATGAACACATCAAAGTCAATCACTAAACTGAACTTGAGCAGGAGGGAGAGGGAGGGTGTGGGCAGGAATTGGGGAAGGGTTAAATGAGAAATGTGTACATGTATGCCTTTTCCAGCTTGTACCTAACAAAGATGTATGATTACAGTGCAGCAATTAAAAAATAAAATAAAATAATTATATATTAAAAAATTTTTAAAGAGTCACCTTGAGATTAAAACCCATCAGTACAACTAGAGGAATTTTCCTAAGCTTAAAACAGGGACAAGATTGACCTCGGAGCTATCCACTGGGACCTATCCATGGACCTCCCCTCTTCCTGCAGTCTGTCCATCAGATTGGGGCTCAGTCACATCAGACGTAAATCTGTGGCTCACCAGGGCAGCAAGGGAGAACCACGTAGGCAGGCCAAGTCACCACTCAACCTGAACTTCCATGCTGCAATCTTAATTGTCAATGGCAGCTTCTGCTGCCTCAGCCTCTAGCAGCACAAAGCAGTGACCTGTGGGCATGACTACCTGGGAATAAGACTAAATTTCTAACATACCAGGAATTCTCCATCCCAATAAACGTGACCACCTTCAATGTGGACTCCTTACCAAGTGATAACACACTCAAAATGCCTCAGCCAACGAAAAAAGGGGCTAAAATAAGCAGTCACACGAGTCAGCCACTCTGAAAGGAGGGAGTGGGGAATTCTCTCCCTACACGGATTTAGTAAGTCTCTTCAAAACCAAACCTACCTCTATTTTAAGGATGATGAGCTCCTAAGGGCCAAGTACTAGAAAATACCTAGTGAAGGAAGGCAGAGGCAGATACTAGATTAAAAATGCAAAAGAGGGCTCTGGTGAGGACAATGTGATTTACCCTGTTAAGATTCCAGAACATTCTCTGCCATAATAAGGAGGACTAAATGTTCAGCAACTCAGGCAAGACCGTAAAACCTCACGAAGTATTTCTGCACACATAAGGCCTGTGTAAGTATATTCCCACATTCTTGAGAATCCTTGGGAAAACCTGCTCAACATCCCACACAAGACTCCATATTTGCCGTAACATAGATTAGAACACTTACACCCTTCTGGAGTCCTCAGAGTCACGAAGTCATTGGTGTTGTGCGCCTTGCTCAGACACTGGACCTGGACTTTCACTTGATATGTGGTGTCTGGTTTCAAGACTTTTAAGACAGCGTTGGTTTTGTTACTGTGGGTCTCCAGGGTCTTCCATATGCTTTCTCCAACCACCCTGACCAAAAGAATAGAGATAAGTCACAGTGCAGCAGCACCGGGTGGCTGAGACTTACGACTCAGCTAATAAAGAGCCACACCGTGACTGTCACGAGAGCACTGGTGGGTCAGCCAGTGGCGCTGAAAACCGTGCCAAGGATGGGACCCACCTGTAGTAGATGTTATAGACGCAAGAAGCAGAGGGCATTTTTTTAGGCCGCATCCAGGTCAAAGTTACATCCCCAGAGAAGTCAGCTGTCCACTGAAGATTCTGGACTTTGTATACAGTTAATTCATCTAGAGAGAAAAAGAAGAAAAAGTCAAAGGGAGTTGTAGCTTGGATTTCAAAGGACCCTGGCTCTTAGGCAGACCTATTATAATCTAAGTTGTGAGGAGACCACGATCATGATCTGAAAAGGCATCACAGAAAACGTGGCTGAAACCTCCTCACGCAACCTTCCCTGGTGTCTCCTGTATTACCACTCATGGAGTTTTCATTTTCATTTTACCTCCTTCTGCCTACAATAATTTGAGTTTGAGTCTCAATAGAGAATGCTGCAAGTCCCAGGACAACCTCATAGCAGGATGCACCACTAGAAGCACCCCAGATGGAATGAGTTACCCCATTAGCAGCCTGAGGCGAAATAGCAGTGCATTAGCAAAGGGTGGTAGGTCTGTCAAGAATGAACCTAAGACCAGCATTTCCCTGACAGGGCGGAGGCTGCCGCAAGTTACATCACAGTTGGACCATGCCTTATCTTCCTGGGCGAGCCAAAGGGAGGCACAAATCCAGTTTGTTTTCGGATTATGAATAAGTTCTAAACTCAAAAGTTCCCAAACTTATTTGGCTTAGTGCCTCCTTTTCAGAAGAGAAATTATTCAGCACCCCTCTGGAAATCTACTTTCTTTAAGTGAATAAACAGAGAGATGCGGAGACAAATTTGTGTTCTTTATGTCCCTATATTTCATTCTAGCTCCCTCCACCCCTGGAGTTGTATTGCCCACTTGGAGAACCTATATTAATAAAGGAGCTGAGCCAGAAACTTCTGCGGTAAAGGAACCGCGGAGCCCAGGCCGCCGGCGGGCACGCACCGCTGCAGGTCTTCTCGTCACTTTCGTCCGAGCAGTCCAGGAAGCCGTCGCAGCGCTCTGAGAGTACGATGCAGGCCTCGCCGTCCTCACACTTGAACTCCCTGCTCATACAGATCAGGGTGCTGTGAGTGGCTGCAACACAGAGACACTCCTTAAACCCAGGGGGAAAGGGCCACGTGTGGCGAAAGGTCCAGGCTCACCCATGTTTAGGAAAAGAAGCCTCAACTCTTGGAACTAATAATCTTCTGCTGTCAAATGCTTTATATGTCTTAGAACAAGGTGGAAGAGAAAGTACACTGGCACTGAGGTAGCGCCTTCCTTGATGTTCACAGTTGGGATCTCCCTTAGGAATGATCCAAGATTTGGACTCAAACAAACTAGATGTTAAGTTCTTCTATATGAGCTTCACCAAGTTCTTTAATAGTGTCCAAGTTTGGTGTCCCTATGCAAAACTGGGTGACAATTCTGTTGCTATTGCGTCTGTAGGGATATGAGGAATTTAAGTCCTTGTAGAAGTGCCTGGCTCCCGGCAGGCATCAGCAGCCTGTAGCTATGACTCAACTTGCTGATTATTCTGTTCCTGTTATTATTCTATGGTCTAGAATGACACTCTGACTTCTGGTTTGAGCAAAACAACAACAATGCAAATCACAATAGCATCAGGAGGCATGCCCACTTTAAGTAGTATTTTTAATTGTAAAGACTTCAAAATACTTTCACAGAGAAGGAGATAATGTAAAATAAAAGTAAGTTAAAAGACTGTGAACCCAAACTAGATCTTCTCCCCAGCATGGGAGGCTCAAGAAAGGAGGCAATGGTGTGGTAACTGATCCCACAGAAGAGGAAAGATGGGTTGCCTGCAGAAAGCACATCTGCTGCCCTGGCTGGACTGGGCCATGCCTGATGCAAGAACTGCAGGCCTTCATTATCGAGACACGCCTGCCTGCCCACTCCTTGACAGGGCAGGGCTCTGCCAGAGACCCAATGCCTCCAGGGAGTAGCCTGAAACTAACCTCGCACCTCCAAGTCAAACATTTTCACACCCAAGCCTACAACATGTTAAAAGTTACTTCACTTGGCAAAAGGGACTTTTGTAGATGTGATTAAAGTAAGGACCTTGATGCCAGGAGCATGGCCTGGATTAGCCAGGAAGGGCCATCTAACCACTTGGGCCCTGGAAGGTAGACTCTTTCCTGGCTGTGGTCAGAGACAAAGATGTGAAGACAAGGCAGGTCTGCTCTGAGCAGGGCAGGGAAGCCAGGAGCAGCCCTAGAAGCCGGAAAGCAGCGGAACAGACTGTGCCCTAGAGCCTCCCCAGGAACTACGCACCCTCACCCTCGTCTTAGCCCAGTGACACCACGTCAGATTCTGACTCACAGAACTGTAAGAAAACAAGAGAGCTTCCTGATAATCTGACTGAAGTGATTCATTATGGTGGCCAGGGAAACCAATGCACACTGTAAGCCTCTATCTTTGTCTAGCTCTTAGGTGGGGATCATGTCTTGGTTTCTTTAGCTCAGATTATAATTTCTACACTGGAACTTGGGAACAAACGCCTGCTAGCTCTTCCCCTCACCACACGTGCAAATACAACCAATCTCCCATACTTTATATCAATACTATGAGCCATATATGAACCCCAGATTTTTAAAAATGCTTAATCTAAATAGATATTTAATTCCTTTTCATCATAAAATTCTATTCCAGGATATTAATACTAGAAAATATTACCAAAAGAACTGCTAAGTCATTATAGTTACCAAAGAATAAAGAATCTACAATGGTAATCCTTTATAGTGCTTTGGGGGAACATCTAAAAAGCAAAAGTTATTTAGGTGTAGCAGTGTATGCCTGTAATCCCAGTACTTGGGAGGCTAAGACAGGAGGATTGCAAGCTTGAGGCCAGCCTCAGCAACTTAGTGAGACCATCAGCAACTTAACAAGATCCTGTTTCAAAAAAAAAAGCTGGGCGTGGTGGTGCATGCTTGTAATCCCAGCATTTGGGAGGCTGAGACCAGAGGATCCAGGTTTGCGGCCAGCCTCAGCTACCTAGTAAGGCATTCCACAACTTAGTGAGACCCTAGTCCAAAATAAAGAATAAAAAATAGGGCTGGGGGTGTAGCTCAGTGGTAGAATGCCCCTAGGTTCAATCCCCAGTACTGCAAAATAAATAAATAAATAAAAATTAAAAAATAGGAAAAAGGGCTAGGAGTATGGTTTATAGGTAGAGTGCCCCTGGGTTGAACCCCTTGTACCAAAACAACACTAAATAAAAAGCACAGATTCCCAGGACCTGCTCCAATGGCATGGAGCAGAAACAGAGAGTTTAAGAAGCTCCATGTGACACCTGAGAACTGCTGGGCTTGGGAGGTTCTTCTGCATCTACTGGTGAGACCTGAACTTCAAGATAGAGGGAGAGAACCTGCGTGTTCACATGAGAACAACCAGGGTTATCACGAGGAATGGATAAAGGATTCAGGGCTGTTTTCCTAGAGATGAAAAGATACAAGGATTGTGGGAGAGACTCCTCAGCGGATGGATTTTCACACGAAAGAATTAAGACCTTTTCGCACGAGTCTCTAGAATGAAGGTAGGGATACCAGTTCAGTACTTGTGAAAGAGCGCTGTCCAATGGAGTACGCTTGTCCCTCAGTATCTGCATTTGGCTGCAGGAACCCTACAAATCCCAAACTCCAAAGATGCTCAAGACGCTTCCAGGTCCCAACAGGTGCTGACGGGGTAGCAGGGGACAGGAGGCGCACCTCAGCTCTGGTCTCTGACCTGCAGGCCAGCTACTTTCACTCCTGCCTCTGAGCAGTGCTCAGCAGGACATTCGCGCAGCCTGCAGGCAGTGAGCAAAAGCCAGCATCTCCCTCCATCCTGAGCTCCAAGGAACCCCCATGGGCACATCAGGGAAATGGAAAGCAGGCCTCTCTATGCTTGAAAACTGCCAACTCCAAACATTTATACGGTGTACCCGTCAGCGCACACTGGGCCCAGGCAGCCTCGTCCTCAGTCCATGTGCAGTTCAGTATCCTACCTCACCAATGAGAAGCACCCTTAGGGGCTGGGACCCAATTTCTTAACAGGTGCTGGAAGTGGTTCCCCCAGAAATACACTCTCTCTGTCTCACTAAACACTTCCAGGAGAATGAATGCATAGACGATAATGGCTTCAGCCATAGGTATTTTATAGAATTAAATACACTTAACCAAATAAGCCTATCTATTTTTATCATTTATTCAGAGGATTATTTTATTGAACATGTTCCTGGTATTTAAAATAACCCGGCGTGGATTATCTAACCACATGGGCCCTGTAAGGTGGACCCTTTGGGAGAATTTAAACGTGCTGTCTCTAGCTCTCCAACCTTCCATGCAGAAGTCTCCTGTCTTCTCTTCCTCTTAAGAAGAATGTGGCTATCCTACGATATGATGTGGGTCCACGGTGCTAAGCCCTCGTGGAGAACATCGTAAACACAAGGCTACATAGAAGTACAGGGGCTCACGCGCAGGAATGTGTGTGGATCCAGAGAAGCAGAGCCACGGGAGGATGACTCCCTGGAAATCTGTCTGGGGCCGAGGGGCTCCAACTACTCACGGCAGTTAGCCTCGTCCTGGCCATCCTGGCAATCACGATGACCATCGCAGCGCTTCCAGTTGGGAATGCACTTCTTTGGTTGGTGGCACTCGAACTCAAATCGGTCACACCGTCCAAGCTGGGTAGGAGTGGAGGCAGCAGTGACATTTGCTAGAAAAAAGATTTTAAAAATTCCGTTTTTAGTATCGTGGGAGCTGGCCAGTTAGGCAACCCATTCAGTGGGTTAGGAGAGCAACTATACTTCAGGTATTAACTGCAAAGGGGACCTGGAGACATGTGTGCACTCTGCAGAGACACAAAATTGGACACTGACACCTAATTTTGCTCCCTAACAGCACCCCACTAAGGACTTATGTTCAGAGAATTGTTTTAAAGGACTTAAACCCAAAAGGGATGAAAGAAAGTAGAAAAAAAAGGAAAGATATGGGAAACTGGAAAGCAGACAGTGGTAAGTGACTAATGAGACCAGAAAAGGCCACATTCTACCCTAAGCTGTCAAAGGAGAGCACCACAAGCCAATCTGATGGATAGCACAGTCCTGGAGAAGCTCAGAAACTGGTTTCTCCTGACTGGGAGTGAGAGGGACGGAACTAAAACAAGGAAACCTACTGAAAACTGTTCTAGAAGCAGCCATGTTCCCTCCCCCACCAGCCCCATGGGACAATTCCAACAGAAGACTGGAAGGTTGTTATCTGTCCTGCTGTTAAGTCAGGAATCGTTGGGAGCAAGAATATCTTACTGGTAAAATTAGGATTAAACCTATAGACAGCAGAATGTGAAATCACAAGTTATCTTCCTTATCAGTGAGATTCCTATGGCCTAAGAGATTCTAGGAATCTTCTCTGGGGAAATCAACCAGTCTCAGAGAAAAACCCTAAAGTTACCAAGTTTTTAGAAAGCTAAGCCAAGGCAAACCATGTCTTATTCCTGGTCAAGAAGGGGATTATAAAAGGCTCCAAGACTGGGGGACTGTATGACCATCCAACCAGTAGGTGTCTTTCTGGAGAGTGAATTGAAAAGAGGAGGAGAAATTAAGAGACTTCTATAGGAAAGAAGATCTCAGAGCTAGAGACAACACATTCAAATCTGCACCAACAACATACGCAAAAAAGAAAACAGAAAAGCTGAATTGGATATGTAATTAGGGATTTGTTCATTAGATTAGTCAGCATTTTTTAGAGTATGTTAATGTCTTAGTCAAAGTTTTAATAACCAAAAACAATGTTGAGAGAAAGATGATCAAGGTATTTAATAGAATGGTGAACTTTGAGGGGAAAGGATATAGACTAAAGTTGTTTTGTTTGTTTGTTACAATTTATTTTTATTTGGGAAGCATTTACAGGATACTATTTGTCTATTATTATGGTAGTCATGGATAGAGGATTCAAAGTGATATACAACATGATTCCAAGCAGGAGATACACCTGGTTGCTATTTAAATGAAAGACCTGTATGCATGAAATAATTAGCAAACAGTATGTGGCACATCATAGCTAATACTCCAAAGAACAAAGGTTAAGTCCAAGGAGACTGGGAAAGACTACACATCAATTAAAGGAGTCAGGGAGGCACCATGAAGGTGAGGCTTGAGAGAAAGAATCAGGCAAGAGTCTCAAACTTTAGTGAGCCTAAAAACCACATGGACATCTCCCAGGTTCCCCACAGAAATTCTGACTCTCCATACTTTATAAATACCCTAAGTAATTCCATTTTAGGGGAGTCATTGTGCCATGTTATGACAAATACTAATAACCCATCAGTGTCTCTGCTCTAAAACCCATGCTTCTATTTGCCCTGAGAGTTTTGCAGATGAGGAAATCAGGAGGATGAGGCAGGGTACAGGAATTCTGGTAAGGGCAAAGGCCTCACTCCAAAAGGCCCATGGGAGAGAAAGAAGCGAGTCTGTCCACAGCAGATGAGGAGCGAAGCTCAGCTGCAGGAAGAAGTGAGAGGAGACAAAGAGCAGTCTGTTCACACAACCCCTGGAAAATAGGAATCATGGGTCGGGAACTGACCTTCTAGGCAGGAAGAAACTACTGTTGACTTTGTACGGGGAAGCAGTGGGACACGAAAGTCCCAGAGGAAGAAATGGGACTGGTGACCAGTACGCAGGCTGGGGCTGGGCAAGGATCATGTACTCCTCTAATATGTGGGTCTGAACCAGACTCCTGCTTAGGGAGGGACACAGCATCCTCCCTGCAGAGAGGGGCGGGCACTAGGCAGGGTCTCAGGTCAACCTCCAGCAGCGTTGACAGTGCAGCCCTTCAGCTGCCTCTGTTTAGCCACTAGATGGCAGCGCTCATCCTTCTTTGGGAAGGACGGGTCCCACAACAGCAGAAAGGAAAACTGGGCCTGCTCCCTGGAGAGTTTAATACACACATGAAACCCTCCCTATAATGTACACTGTAATTTCCCGCTGAGAAGGAAGCAGAGGTGGCCTGGCCGCAGCAGGGGTGAAGAGCAAGGTGGCTGGCCTTTTCTGGCAGCAAGTTCAGAGGGCTGTTAGAGAAGACAGGACGTTCTGGTTCCGAGCTGCCAGGAGCCTGTGATGTGGGAGACGCGCTGGAGGTCTCCCTGCTCCAGAGGGGCATGATTGGTGAGAAGCACAGAGCAGCCTGGCATGCCCAACATCCTTGCCTCAACTGCAGGTGCCACAGAACAGGTTGGGACCAGGACTCACCGAGAGAGGGGCAGGCTTCCTCGTCGGAGCCATCTGTACAATCTCGGTACCCGTCGCACACCCAGGTGTCCATCACGCAGGTCCCGCTGCTGCAGCGGAAGTAATTGGGCAGGCACGTGGAGGGCCCAGGAGTGGTGGAGGGAAGAACGTGCGACTCTGAGGACACACCAAGCAAGAGATCCCCAAGTGTTACCAGGAGCTTGACTTCAGACCAAAATTGTCCCAAACCTAGCCCCAGCTTTAGCTGCTCTGCCCAGAGAGACCAGTGAGAGTCACGGGTGTCAACGGCGGGAGTGCCAGGACAGATGATCCTTTTCCCTTTCGGCTGGTACATCTGCCATGCCATTACACTAGATATGAGCTGATATTCAGACAAGTTTGCTTTTGCAGGTGCTTCTGAAGGCTAACAGAAGGAACCGGTGAACAGGTGGCTCAGAAGTCTCAGGTTGGCTACAGAATTCCTAGTGAGACCCAACGCTGCTCTCGTTCATTCATTGCAACTGCCCCAGGACCTGGTTTGGAGATGACGGTGCCAAAAAGGAGCTGGAAAGCATGTGTGCCACATCAAAGTTCCTCAAACAGGGACCTGGGGACCTTGATAAAACGCAGGTGCCCACTTGAGAGGTGTAGGTGGGGCCAAAGATTCTGCATTTTTAACAAGCTCCAAGGAGATGGTGGCATGCTGGGCTGCAGACCACACTCTGAGGAACAAGACTCTTGACTGCTCAGTGTGCTGCAAAGGCAGGAATTAATCACCCCAGAAACAGGAGAAACCCAGCACCCCAATTTCAAATGGGAGGGGAGTAGAAAAGAACTCGGTCCTCCTCAAAAGAGCCAAAAAACATAAGGAATAAGCTAGGCACTACAGAGGCGTTTGGATTCCACACAAACAGCGGGACTCCCTGGGTGTCACGGCGGGGGGATGGCCCAGGGCCCTAGACCTCTCACCTCCACAATCCTTCTCATCAGACCAGTCCCCGCAGTCATTCTCTCTGTCACATTTCCACCTGTTGGGGATGCAGTGGCCATTCTCACACCGGAACTGGAAGTAGCTAGAGCAGTTCGGGGCTTCTGTGGGGTTTTCTGCAGAGATCAACCACACCATTATTCGTTTCCCCCACAGCAGTTTGAATACAGTGCTCCTCCTAGCCACACCATGCTCAAGACCCCTGCCCAGGGCCACCTGCTTCCCCTCCAGAGAGGACAAGGCAGCTCCATGGACTAGGGGGCAACAAGCACCCCCACAAACTCAGTACCACCCCATCTTCCCAGCCCCCAACCCTGACCTCATTTTGTTTTGCAACCTACATTTTGTTATCCTGATAACAATCACCTGAGTTTTCCTTTTGACATTTTACCAGAGGAACAGCAAAGCTGTTACTAAGCCAAGGGTGACGTTGTGGTCTGTAACTTTTAGGGAGAAAAAGCATATTGCATTGTAATTCACCCTGAATATACAGTCATGTAGACTGTATTCCTTAGAAAGAATGTGATCCTCCCAACTGGGGAGGGAAACGGAAGTGGAATAAACACTTCCCTAGCCTCTACCAGGTGTGAGGCCCACTTCCCTCGCTCCTCCTGCGAGGATTCTGGAACTGGCAGCAGCTGCTGTGGGGAGGGAGAGGGCGCAGTCGGCGGGGGACAGTGCTGGCGAGCGTCCCCTCCTTCACCACAGGGCCGCCGTGGCCGCACAGCTGGGACGCGGCAGGCAGGTCACAGAGCTCCTCACCACAGTTGGCTTCGTCAGAATAATCGCCACAGTCGTCCATCCCGTCGCACTTCCAAATCAAACTGATGCACACTCCGTTCTGACACTGGAAGCCGAACTCGTCACAGACCTTGTGGAACTCAGGGTCTTGGGCTACATAAAGGACAGACAGCCACAGAGTCCACACGGTTTGAAGCTGGAGTGGCCCCAGCATGGCACTGCTCAGAAGCAGGAGGGAAGTGGAGGCCCTCATCTGGAAGACCGCCAAGAGGGCCAGAGGGCTCCCGGGAGCTTCGCGCCCTTTCTACCAGCCTTGACTGAGCACTACCGTGAGGTGAGCCGCTCCCCCAAACTCACAGGCTGAAACCTTAACCTCTGCTGCGTTAGACACGGTGGCTTCAGAGGCCAGGTCTTTCTTTTGCGGTACGAGGATTGAACTCAGGGGCATTCTACCTCCGAGCTATAACCCAAGCCCTATTTTTATTCTTTATTTTGAAACAGGGTCTCACTAAGTTGCGGGGTGCCTCACTAGGTAGCTGAGGCTGGCTGCGAACCCGGATCCTATGGTCTCAGCCTCCCAAATGCTGGGATTACAAGCATGCACCACTACTCTCGGCTAGGCCATGTCTTTAAAATGCTAATTACAGCTAAAACGATCCTGTCCAGTAGACTCTATCCCCAAATGACTGTGTTCATAGAAGAAGAGGAAATTTAGACACAGAGATGTAGAGAAGAGAGCAGGAAGAAGAAGGGCAACTACGAGGTCAAGAAAGAGGCCTCAGAGGAAACTAGCCCTCCTGACCCTTGACTGGATTTCAAGCCTCCAGAACCCAGAGAAAATAACGTTGTGTTGTTTAAGTCACCGGGTCAGTGCACTGCCTATGGCAGCCCGAGGAGGGCACTGTTTGAGGAGCAGGGCTGTAGCAATGAATGACACAAAGCCTCAGCCCCTGTGACGCTCCTGGTCTAGCAGAGACATGGACAGTAATAAATGCATAGTGTGCAGGCAGGCGGGGTGACCCCAGAGCATGGCAGGGGCTGCAGACACGAGCTTTCAATACAGGCTGGCGAGGAGGGCCTCTTAGCCCAGACTGTGGTCATTCGTACTTCTTAAGCAACAAAGGTCACGCTCAGAAAGGCAAGCTAGGATGCAGGATCAGCAGCAGTAACCTAAATGGAGGGGCATCCCAGCATGACCTCCCGTCTGCCCCACTCACAGCAGCCGGCGAAAGTGGGGTCCTCGTCGGATCCATCACGGCACTGGACGATCCCGTCACACACCATGGAGTGGAACAGGCATTGCTGGCGGTTCTTGCACACGAAGTCCATGAAGCGTGTGCAGAGGGGCTCTAAGAGACAAGGAAGGGCCATGAGCGCCAGCGGCCTGGGCCTTCTCCAGCCGCAGCAAGGGCACGCTAGTGCAGCCTTGGGAAACAGCAGCAGCAGCTCTGCATCGCTGATGGAACCCGCTCTGTGCCAAGCCCAGAGCTACAGCACGTGACATAAAGAGCAGCGTCAGGCCCCACAGACAGCACTGCAGGAGGTTCCATGGCCTCTGTTTACAAAGTGAGAAAATCAGGGAAGTGGCACCAAGGGTTTTGCCAAGGGCACAGAGCTGATGAGGGTGAGGCCCTAACTGAAACTTGGGCTGTCTGGCATCAAGCCTGCAGTCATAACCACTGTGTGTGTGTGTGTGTGTGTGTGTGTGTGTGTGTGTGTGTGTGGTACTGGGGATTGAACTCAGGAACATTCTACCTCCAAGCCACACCCCCAGCCCCTTTTTTTTATTATTCTTTATTTTCAAACAGGGTCTCACTAAGTTGTGGAGGGCCTAAGTAGCTGAGGCTGGCCGTGAGCCTGCAATCCTCCTGTCTCAGCCTCCCAAGTACTGGTACTACAAGGATGTGCCACCACACCCAGCCGTAACTACTCTTGATATGATCAGGTTATGGTGGCCAGTTTGCTGCCCCTGTACTAACACTTTAGTTCTCAACCTGGCCTGCACATTAGAGTTGCCCAGAGCACTGCAAAAACAAACTACAACAACAACCAAAACACCCAATATCCATGCCACACTGGGGAGTGACTGACTAAGGACATCTAAGGGTAAAGCTCAAGTACCAGCACTTTGCAAACTCCCGAGTGACTAGTGACTCCAGTGTACACAGAGGATGCACATCACCGACCCATGACAATCTCTTGGGGTCTAAAGAAAATTGGTCTTTCTCGTACCATCTTCTATCTAAGCATGTCTCTGCCTCTGCTGCTCAGTTGTGGCCCAGAACTCAGGAGTCACTGATTACAAGCTAACCATGGGCAGACACTAAAGAAAGAAAAGGCTGTGGTCCAAGGGCTGCTCCTCGCTGGGCCCCGGGACCCTGGCCTCCTCCAGGGCGAGGGGTGGACTCACCGCAGTGCTGCTCGTCTGAGCCGTCAGAGCAGTCGTGCAGACCATCGCAGTGCTTGCTGGACGGGATGCAAGTGCCGTTTGGGCAGCGGAATCCATTGCACTTCTTCTCTGAATTTTAATTCAATGATAGGGAAGAATGATGAAGAAGAAACAGGCCGGTGCTCACCTATGCTGGTGGCAGGGTACAAATCTGTTCCATTCTGAGGGCAATCTGGCAATAGCTAGCCAAATTACAAATGTACACATGCTGTGTGTGTGTGGGGGGGTACTGAAGACTGAACCCAGGGGCGTCCTACTTCTGAGCTACATGCTCAGCCCTATTTTATTTTATTTTATTTTATTTTGAAACAGGGTCTCACTAAGTTGCTGAGGGCCTTGCTAAGTTGCTGAGGCTGGCCTCAAACCTGTGATCCTCCTGTCTCAATCTCCCAAGTACTGGGATGACAGGGCTGCACCACCACACCCAGCTTGGACATATGCTTTGATTTTGCAACTGCCAATGTGGGAGTGTATTTTGCTTATGCAAATGAAAAATCAGATAAATAGGAGGTTACAGCCTGTCTACAACCTAAGTACAAGTGTTACATTGCAACACATTGAAAACCACCTCCGTGTCCAGCCACAGGGGACTGTTTAATATATGACTGCACACTGGAACACCAGACAGCGTAATGAGATAGAAGAACTCTGTGAATAATTTTGTCCCAGACACACAGTTATGTCAAAAAACAAAACAAAACAAAACAAAAAACCAAGGTACAAAACATGTACAGCACAATATTATTTGCATAAAATAAGACAAGAATACAGATTAAATTTAAATGTGTTCATACAGCCACTGAACAGTGTACATTCTGAAAAATGTGACATTGGTCACTGTGAACATTCTAGACAGACGGGGATGGTATAGCACGTCACTTAACACGCTCGAGTGAGGCAATCAAGAAACAGGTAACAAACACAAGATGCGTGCGGCTCCTACCCGCGTAATGCAGCAGGCTGCCAAACAGTTAACCTCTCTTTTAATAAGAAGGGGTACATGCTATAATAATGATCAAAACTTTAGTAAACATGTAAGCCAATAGCACAGCTGCTTATCTTCATTATCACGCAGCATGCACTGAACGGAACTGTATGTGCCATACTTTCATATGGCTAGAAGCACGGTAGGTGTGTTTACACCAGCGTTACCACAAACACGTGACATGTGGTGCTATGACATCAGGAAGGCTACAGTGCCGCTAAGGGATGGAGAATTTTCAGCTGCCTTGTAGCATAAGGGGACAGCCATTGCAAATGTGGTCCGTCACTGACTGAAATTCGGTCACAGAGCACACGACCAAATGTGCACAAAAATATTTTGGAAGGCAAGCAGCGGCTAAACCACAGTTTCCTGTGGGTACAGGGTAGGAACTAGGAAGATAGGGAGACCAACTTTAACTGTAAACCTAATCTTATACTTTTTCCATTTTGAACCAGGTAAATGTACTAGCTATTTGGAAATTAAGTTAATTTTTAGAAGAAAAAAAGGTTTCAATAAATAGAAAACATGACTGAGGACATGACTCAGATTATGAAATCCTGGATTTTAAAAGCTCTTTAAATCGCTTACCATCTTAATTTGTACAGAATTCTAACATAAAGCCCTTTTGAAGAGAGTTTGCTAGAAATGTTAAGGACCTAAAATTTCACAGCCAGTTGCAGGGGTTAAACCAGAAGAAGGCATCTTGATGCTTAGGTTGGAAGCCTCAGCACCAAGTCACCCCCTCTCCTGAGCAGAGGCACTGCTAGACATTAGGCTTCAGCATCAGCTCCACCGGGGCAGGCGTGGCCTTTGCAAACCTAGTACTTAGCGGATAGTCCATTAGGATAAGGCAAGAAAATGGATTTTAATCTTATAAAAGTCAACATTCCTAGGACCTTAGTCAAAGGACATTAGATAGGAAGAGAAACAGGAAGTGAATTCCATGACTTGGGATGACAGTTCATGTCACTAAGCAAAAAGAAGTTTCTAAAAAAGGCACCAATTAAAATTACAAGAGGCAAACACACTCGTTAAGCTAGTGAAAACTACGAAAAAGGTTAAATCTAGAATCAAGGGAAACCAGCAGAGACAGGCCTGCTGGGTGGAGATGTGCTTGGTATAGTCCCTGAGAACATAACTTGGAGACACAGAGAATCACAAGACCTGACCATCACCTCTGTTCCCCTACATGCTACACTGTAGAACACCCAGGAAATGTCTCAAAGAAAAAAACATGCCTTTCCATCCATGGACACCAACACTCACCCAAGTATAACAATGCAAACTAAAACCATTCAAATGCCCAACCAGGAGTCAACCAAGGAAGCTAGTTATGATAGTATAAAGTGAAAATTCATCTTCCCCAAACCACCAACTATACAGATAAACAGAAGCATCAAAACAAAAAACTCTACTATGAGAGGAGACTTGTCATGTTTAATGACAAGCGGGCAACAACTATATAATCCTATGATAAATTGGAATGTTTGGCAGAAGGAGAGCGACAGAGAAGCTTAAAATTATTTGGTGTGCAAAAGTACTTTCCATGCTGCTTTGGTGGCATGGTGGCATTCACACTTTTTGTTTATGAGAGGGAAACCACTTGCCTGGGAATCAGGACTATAGGAACCCTACCCCGTGTCATGTGGCAACATGACAGAGTGGGCGGGCTTGTTCTATGTCACACTAGAATGCCACTTCATTTCCCAGCCCATCTGCCACCTCTCCCTGAACAGCAGACACTGGGGAAGCGCCAGGTGGGAGCTCCAGCATTTGTATTTACCACAGCTGACCGGATCCTCGTCAGAACCGTCCTGGCAGTCCATGTCACCATCACACGCCCACCTCTGGGGGATGCAGTGCCCGTTGCGGCACTGGAAGTTGGAGGCCTCACAGGTGTGGTAGATGGCTGGAAGAGAGAAAAGGCACACAATCAGGCTCCCCCCTCTTTCCACCTGTCAACTCTCAAGAGCTGGCTGTCAAGAACCTGCACTGGGCAGCGGTGTGAACTGCTGGGGACTGGGCACCGGGGTTGACCTCTAGGTGTAGGCAGCTCCGTCAATGGGCAGCAACTTTAGTCTGTGTGTTGCCTGGTGATCCACAAGACTGCGAGCCCAAGTACCCACGTCAAAGAATTTCTCTTTCAGTAACCTCGAGATAAGAATTACTCCCTGTTCATGAATGAGCCACTGGCTTGGAGAGATGAAGAGACCTCTAGACAATGGAGGGAGAACACCAGGATGCCTGGTCCAGCCTGTACTTCCTCTATTATACGTTGCAACTTTATTCTCCAGTGAATCTTCTTACTCCTTCAGACATTGTGACATAAGGAAAGGTACTAGTCCCCTACCCAGTCTAGGGGCCTCAATTTCATCTCGTCATATTGCTAAGGACTCTTATAAGCTTTGAAGGGCCATGACTTTACATAAACCTAAAAAACAAACACAAACTGCCCAATTTTAAATGTGGAAGACTTGAGGCCCAAAGAACATGCAAGAGTCATCCGAAGTCTCAAATAAAGCAGGCCTCCGAACCTGGAATGGCCTCATCTCACCTTTCGGGCACTCAAGAGCAACTCTAAGCACTTTAGAAAAGGCAGCAGCAATAGCTAGTGAAGCAGAGCCTCTTACAAATAAACAGCCTCATTTACACATAGGGGCTGTGGCCACCTGGAATCCATTTAGAAATACCTCAAAACCTCAAAGATTGGTTCAAATACAGAATATCTACTTAAAACCCAGACCACATTATAACTGCCCCTCCATCAGATTTCCGCTTCCTCTTCTTAAACAGAAAGCTGTTTGTGTTTGTTCACTACTGAAGGGACACCAGAACTGGCCTGTTTACAACCAGAACAAAATAATATACAGCTCTGCCCCCCCCACAGGGTACACTCTGATGCTTCATGGATGCCTGAAACTTTGGATAGTCCGAGTCCTAAATAAACTATGTTTTTCCAATATACACAAGTCTACGCTGAAATTTAATCACAGACACACTGTGAGATTAAAAAAAATAAGTAAAAATAAAAGAGAACAATTATAATAATATATCACAATAAACATCATTTAATTGTGAATTGCTTATTTCTGCAATTGTCTATTTGGTAATTTTAGATTCAGGTTGATCATGAGTAACTGAAATAATGGAAAACAAAACTGTTGGGGGGGGGGCTAAACAGTTTATCTGTTTAGATAGGCTCCCTGTGAATAACCATGTGAACTGGTCATCTTCACAAGAGGAGGCCAAACCAGCAAAAGTTTGTTGTTGAGAGCGGACTACAGCTTTTGTCCACTTGAGATGACCAGAAATAAGAGGCTCAAGGGTTGATCTCCAACATCCTGGAGAATTTCTCCTGAATTTGAGGCTAGTTTTTTTTTTTTTTCAAACTACTTTAAAAACAAGTAATGATTCATAGTTTGTGTCTTCCCATCTCTGCAAAGGCCAAGACCAAATGTGGGAGCACGTAAATAAGTCTACAGGAGGTTTCAGTGTTCACAACCTTTGGCACTTTACAATTCCTAAAGCATTTCTTTTAAAAGTATACTTATCTGTTATAAAAGGAATAAAGACTTCATGCATGTTGCATGAGATTCTGCACCAGTAACAGCCATCACCTGGAATACTTTTGATTTATTGGTGTCACAAGTCTGACAGCCATTAAAAAACTCCTCTCCTGTGCCTTGCTTGTTTTCATAAAATATAAAGTGGCCTAAACTGATGAGCATACTAATCTACTAGTTATTATTCAGCCTGCATTTTTTCATTTTTAATTGAAAACAATTTCACAGTGCTAGTGGGGTTTCCAAATGACAAGTGGGGAGGCAGGTCTGAGATCCCAGAATTGAGACTGGAAAGATCCGTCAGTTTGCACGATCTCACTCACGTGGCCAGGCATGCCTGGAGTGCATATCACATTCTCTTTTTTTCTGGATGTTTCTACCTTTATACTAGTCTCTGACTTTGGGGGCCTAGTAAAGAATGTATGCTTTATAAACTTTTTTTTTGTACTGGGGATTGAACCCAAAGGCATTCTACCTCTAAGATATATTCCCAGACCTTTTTATTTTTTATTTTGAAACAGGGTCTTGCTAAGTTGCTGAGGCTGGCCTCAAACCTGCAATCCTCCCATCTTAGCCTCCCATGTAATTGGATTACATGCTTGTGTCACCATGCCTGGCATAAACAATTTTTTTAAATTACAAAGATGCAAAAGATTGCTGAAGATGAGAAAAGAAAAAATAGTAGACAGACACAACTGTATTACATGGCTGGAATATTCCAGAGTTGATGAGAAACATAAACCCTCAGATCTTAGAAAGAAAACAAGTTTCCAGCAGGACAAATAAAAATAGCACTTAGGCAGAAGAAGTTGGGTAACAACAAAAACTAAAGATAACTGGAGAGAAAAGAATGGCTGTTGTTATTTGGACAGACAATCTGACAGTAAAATCTCAATTAGTACAAGAGACCAGAAAGAGATTAACACTATTCATACACTTACAGAAAGTGACTATAAACCTAGAACCCAGGCCACTTACATTCAAGACTGAGTGTTTACACACACTAAATAAATAAATACATACATACATACAAAAAAAAAAGACTGAGTGTTAAAGACTTGTTTCTACTAACAAAACCTTGGAAGAGTGTACCACTCTGACTTCTGCTGCAAAAATCACAAAACAATGTACATTAAAAGAGGCAATGGATACAAGATCCTAATGTGGTTGATAAATAGGCATGTGCCTATAAATAAGATTGTTCATTAATAATAATAACAGACTGCCAGGCATGGTGGTGCATGCCTGTAATTCCAGTACTTGGGAGGCTGAGATAAGAGGATCCTAGGTTCAAGGCTAGACTCAGCAACTTAGTGAGACCCTCGGCAACTTAGTGACAGTCTTTTTCAAAATAAAAAGGACTGAGTATGTGGCTCAGAGGTAGAATTCCTCTAGGTTCAATCCTCAGTACCCCTCCCCCCCACACACAAAATAATAGCAGACTAATTTTAGGATTTCTGGAATGTGAAACTAAAATACTAGAGCTGGGTGTGGTGGCACATGACTGTAATCCCAGCACTTGGGAGGTTGAGAAAGAAGGATTGAAGGTTTGAGAACAGCCTCAGCAAGTAGTGAGACTCTCAGCAACCTAGGAAGATCCTGTTTAAAAATAAAAATAAAATAGGGCTAGGGGTGTGGCTCAGAGGTAGAATGCCCTAGGTTTGATCTCCAGTATCCCTCCTCCCACACACACACAAATAGTATTTTAAAATACTAAGTATTTTGGTGTTAAAATTGTGGTCAGAGATTTAAAATGCTTGTATATTTAGGAAAGGGGAAAGATATAAAAAGTACACAAAAAATGTCAAAAAGTAACAGTTGGAAGACCAGCAATCGAATGTTTACATTTAAAAGTAGTGAGGGGTGGGTTGAAGAATAAAGAAAATGTATACATCCCCAGGGATAGCAAAAGTAGAGAGAAGAAATAATATACACTGCATGGAGAATGTGTTGGAGCCGTGGCCAGCAGGGCATCTGGCCTGACCTATTTCCTTTGGTGTTATATGCATCTTAATTTAAGAGATTGGGAAATGAAGTGTCATACCACACATCATAATGAGCTCACAGCCAACCTCTGACTATTTTAAAATAATGAGAAGGAGAATCACCCTTAAAAGGTTTGGAAGAATAGCTGTTGGAGCAAGGCTGCAGTTGAATGGTAAGACCTCTAAACTTTCCCCAGTTAAAAGCCAGGAAAAGCCAGAGATAAAACCAGGAGTTCACAACAAGTCTGCCCACAGAAACGAAGTTGCTAATCCATTCTGGAAGACCAGCACATGTTGCTGAAACCCAGTTTGACTCATGTGAGTGCGCTAAAGAGATGTTCAATCCTACTGCAGTTCAAAACAGAGGTGCCAAGTGCAGCGTCTAATTTATTAACTAATTATCCATCCAAACCCGAAACTTCCAGGCAGCCTCATGTGCTTCCTGGGCTTGCAGGTGCTCCTTTGCTGACGACTGTGGTTCCCACTGGGGTACGTGGAAGTGTTTTCCTGCAGTCTTTCCAGAAGCAGAGGTACAGATACTGCGAGTGCACCAGAAACAAGATGGGGAACCTTTTTGGGGAGGGAACATCCTGTGTGGCTTTTGTGGCCTCCATGCTGGAGGGGATTAGAACAGAACTGCACATCGACTTCTAGAGGAGGCCACAGAGTAAATTATGCACACTATAGTAGAGCTGGATTGTATGAAATTATGAGATATGAAGGGCTGGGTATTGAATGGGATTTGACTTTATTCCTCTGTAACTTTCTCAACTCCATGCCTACTCAGCTGCCCCCCCATCCAACGTATATGGCTACCAGTCACTCATCCACATAAACCATGCGATGAACAGGGCTGAACCCGAACAAAAAATCAGAACATCACCCCACTACACACCACCTCGTTTCCCTTCACATTCATGGTGTTTCTGACTCTACTTTGAATGGCATCTTACCTCAAACAGGTATATATTCATAAGCACGGTTTACATTTGAATCATTTAGGGGAACCCTTGTTGCTCCATTTGAAGAAGGTGAACTAGCTTGGTCCTACTCAGAGCATGGTCCCCAGACCAAGAGGTCAATCCGTGAACTGCTAACTCCTGGCCCTGAATAACTGAAAAGACTGAGCCAGAGTATAAGTCAACCACCTCACTCAGAGAACTGTGGAGTCCTGTTGACATTTTTTTCAGTAGGACTTTCTCGGTGAAGGAAGTAGGGTGCTAATTTACATACAAGCCCCTCATCTTCTCACAGAGCAGCCCCCTGAGAAGCTCTGAAGCAGCTGATGTCTAACGTGCATGCTAATTCTGCGCCTGGATTCCATGATCACTTAAGGCCAAAGTGTTATCTAGTACAGAGCAGGAGAGCACGATCCACGGGGAGCACTGACCAGTGCAGTTGGCTTCGTCAGACCAGTCCCTGCAGTCGTTGTCACCGTCGCACACCCAGGAGGAGCGGATACACATGCCAGAGCTGCAGTTATACTCGTCACTCCGGCACTGGTGCATCTCTGCAGGGAGACAGCAAACGGAAGAGTGTGTTCAGAACTCGGCCTCTGGTCTCAAAGCTGTGGGGTTAGAGATGGCCCTGAACAAAGGAGGACTTTAGCCAGGGATGTTTCTATCACGGTTGTCTGTGGACAGTGTAGACAGGAAGCCCTGTAAGTGAGAGTGTAAGGTCATCTAGAGTAATTTCTACCAAGTATGCTGCAGATGGGTTCTGGGAATGCAGACACAGTGCCACCTCGGGCTCTGGCAAGAGCAACCTTGTCCATTGACCCTGCTGTACCCCACCAACAGATCATTGTCTGTGCTTGCTATGATGGGAAGAAAGTCAGGGGGCAGTGATGGAGGAGGCCAGGGTATAGAATTTTCGAGAAAGAGAAGACTGCTATAGATGGGGCTTGTGGTTTGAGAAAGAAAATGATGAGGGGTTGGTGTGGTGCTCAGCTCTGGGAAAGTGAGGTCAGTGCTGAGCTCCACAAGGGAGGAAACTCGGGCTGGGCTAGGTGTGGCGGAGCTGTAGGAGGCCAGGAGAGGTGTCATTCTCTGGGTAGATGGGTGCCTGGTGCAAACAAAGCAGTGCAGCCCTACAGAACGTGAAAGCAGGCAGCTCTGCAACATCTTGATGGGCCCTGGGAATCCCTGCAACAGAAGTTGTGGTCTGTCCCCAAAATCCAGCTGTGGAAACTTGACCCCAGTGCTAAGACTTGAAGCCTTAGGAGTGCTTGACAATGGCATTAGTACCCTTCCATTAAAAAAAAAAGGCTCCAAGGAGCTGTTTACTCCTTCCATCACTGAGGACAGAGGGGAACATGTGTGAGGAACAGCCCTCACCAAGCACTCAAGCCACCAGTGCCTTGACCTTGGACTTCCCAGCCTCCAGGACTGAGAGAAATAAGTATCTACTGTTTGCAAACCACCCACTCCAAGGTATGTTGTTATAGCAGTCCAAAAGAATGCAGACATAGAACCTTCAAGTGGAATCTTCTAGAGTCTCAGAAAACAGGAGCTGCTAAACATGGGGCCTGGGCAACTGCTCCAGTTGACTTCCTGGGACGCAGGCTGATGGCAAAGGCATGGAATGAGATGTTTATCAGCGAAGAGTTTGAGACTTAGGAAGAGGATCTGCAGCACGGAAGGGACCAACTGGGACCCTGGGTGGATTCAGGACCAACTATCAGGAAAAATGGAGCACTGCTGAAGGATCTGGGGAGCTGAAACTGTTGAGATGGTCAACTGTGTACCCAGTGAGGGAGCCAGGCAAAACCCCTCTAGAGCAAGGCTGCCACACACTGCACGCTTCTGGGGAGGAAGGAAGGGTAAACAGTGAACAGTCGTGAATCCCAAAGATGTGTTTCATGGCACTGATGAAGGAAAATATTAGAACCCAAAAACAAACTTCCTCTGAAGCCAGGCCAGGGGTATCTTCTATTTGAAAGTATCCCCAGAAATGCTGTTGATTTACTCTTGTTGAAATGATTTATGAGCGGCCCGTGGGGCCCTTACTTCCGTTCCTATGAGTCATAACAAAGCCCTATCAGCGTGCACATCAGCGCACCTGACCCTGTGGGTGGAGAAAGGGCCCCGGCAGGGCACAGTACCACCCCTGGCCTCCTCCGCTCTTCCCTTCATGCCCAGGGTTCCTCCAATCTGGTGCACTGTGCACACTGAACAATGTCACCTTCGATGGCCAGTAGCATTAGTTTGGGACCAGAGCCTGTTAACTAAGAGAGGGCTCACAAAACAGACAGGGCAGTGCCACAGAGCAGACAGAGCATGGAGACATGGGTCCCGGCTCCCCACACTGACACCAGGGAATCGTGTTACCTGGAAGAAGTCCCCTGACCTCTATGGACCCCAGTCACTGCACATGGAAATTGAAAGGATTCGACCAGAGAATCCCCACCATTTCTTGCAATGATAAATGCACTCTTCTAAATGCAAACATTTTAATTCAGAAAAAAGATGTTTTATCAATGTTTGTGTCACCTTCTGAGTTCTAACAAACTCTAGCCAATTCAGCTGGTTAAAAAAAAAAAAAAGAAAAGAAACTCACACAAAGACACAGGTCCACACTTTCCCAAGGCTCTCGGAGGTGTGGGCCATGTCTCTGTAGCTGATAACAACCCACTGAATCCATTCAGAAACCTAACTTCCTATAATCCCACTACTTGGAAGGCTGAGACAGGAGGATGGCAGGTTTGAAGCCAGCCTCAGCAACCTAACCTCCTTACCATCACATTTCTCCCTGAAGCATCTCTACAAGGCAAAACAGGGTCCATTTCCCCATTGTTCAGATTAGAAAACAAGGTAAGTAAGTGACAGGAGCTGAGTCTAGGCTCTATCTCTTCTGATTATAAACCCAGAGTCCCACGATCTCTTGATCAAGAAGTTTCCAGAGGAACTGAATTTTCATGAAAAATAGCAAGCAGGCTCTGAAAGAAGCAAAGAGAGACTTGGCCCTCACATAGGTGGTCACGCAGCTGGAAGATCATAAATCCATTCCCAACCCACCGTCTGTGCCGCCCAGCGAGCCCCACCGTGACCACTCTGCAAGGGGTTTCTAGACGCCTGTCCACTTACCACAGTGACTTTCATCACTGTTGTCCCCACAGTCGTCCTCGAGGTCACATTTGTAGGAGAGCGGGATACAGGTCCCAGACTCCTGGCACCGGAACTGCGTGTCCAGGTCACAGACAGTGGTGGCTGAAACAGGAAAGCAGAACAGACGTGTTAGGTATGATTGATTTCCCTCAGACACAAACTTCCCACTGGAAAACTATTAAAGCACAATAGAAGGAAGCCTATTTTAATGATAGCAACAGAAGCGAAGCCTTGACTTAATGGAAGAAATACATTCAACGAGAACTGAAATCTACAGCCGAGGGACGTGAGGGCAAATCTTCTCAGGGACAGATGGCTTCAGACAAGAACAGGTCTGGGAAAGTGAGACTCTGCCAACTAGCTACGAGAGGAGGGGCCAGCTCACCTCCCAAGATCCCTGCAAGTACGAGGTTCTGCAGACATGAAGGGATCCTCCTAGGCAAGCTGCAGAAACACCTTTATGTACAAAACTACCACCAGGGAAGCCTGATTCTATTCAAGAAGCTGACACCTCCTATAGATGGCCATGCACAACTTTGTAGCAGGAACATGGGCTCTGTCTGTTGTCTGTTGAGAGAGTGCCAAATTCTGGCTCTACCTCTTCCTTGGTCAATTAATCTTAACCTTCCTGAGCCTCAGTTCCCTCAGCAGTCAGATAAAGGTAAGGATGTTAAAGCCAAGCATTTGGGATTAGTCAGAAAGATTTGAATTCTACCACCAAAGACTTACTTAACCTAACCAGCGGTGCCTCTGTTCCCTCTACCATCAACTAGAGATAGTAACTACCTGGTAACATTATTACGCAGATGAATAAGAAACCAAGCTTGGGAGCAGAGCCTACTAGATAGGATGTAAAGATAACGGGCTCTAAACAAATGCCACTTCTCTTACTCATCGGGCTTCCTGCCCTTCTGGCATCAGGATGAGCACAGAATTAGATGTTCTCTCTCTCCTGAATAGGAATTTCCTGGGCTACTGCATAAACTATAGGGCCCAGGGAAAAACTTTCTGGAGGCCTCCCAGGCAGCTGAGGGGTGGATATGGCAGAAGAGGGTCCTGGGATGGATGGTGGGGTGTGCGGGGCGGGGCAGGGGGCGCGGTGAGACCCCTCAAAGGCCAAGGCTGCCACTGGAAGTCCCAGCAGCTCTTCTCTGAGGCTCCATTTCTTCACTGTAGTTGAGCTCATGGTGGGAGGCAGGGGGAAGACTGCAGGGGGTTCGCATGGAAACCCCAGTGCCTGCCCAGCTCTAAGAGTCTGTTCAAGGAGAGGAAGACAAGATCCCTCAGGTCGCCTTCCACACCCCTCCCCTGGCAGCTGTGAACTTCCCACTCCACGGCCCCCCTCACGCCTGCCCCTCCCCTGAAGTCCTGTAGGTGGACAGGTCTTGCCATCTCCAGAAGCATGTCTGTCCTTGACAAGGGGGACTCTTGAGAAGGCACAGGTATGCCCCTTTGTCCTGGCTCCCCAGGGAGGTGTTAAACCCTGCACGGCTCACCTCACACCTGTCACATGGAAAGGGCGGGGACCTGGGCCTCAGGGAAGTGAGAGAGAGCAGAGCAGAATACATGCCTCCTTGGGTCATTGGAAAGTCAACCCCAGGTGACACGCACACCAAATCAGGAGGAGAGCAGGGACAGCTCCACACCACACCCAGAGCAGGAGCTTAAGACTGTGAGGCCAGTGGCGCAGGGCTAGGGCCCGGGCGGGCAGCACTGAGGGCCACAGCCCTCCACACGGACAGAGGCCGGAGACGCAGCCTGTCTACCCAACAGACACCCAGCCTGGGACACTGGAGGACAAAATGCTACCTCGTGTCCCTAGCTATTGGACATGTGGTCTTCTAGTTTGTATCTCTATACTTTTTTATTTGCTTGTTACTGGGGAATGAACTCAGGGGCATTCTATATCCAAGCTATACCCCAAGATCTTAAAAAATGTTCTTTTTTTTCTTTTACTTTGAAACAGGGTTTCATTACGTTGCTGAGGCTGGCCTTGAATTGCCATCCTCCTGTCTCAGTCTCCCAAGTACTGGGATTACAGGAATGCACCACCACACCTGGCTTGTATCTCCACCCTTCTACCAAGCCTGATTATACTTGGGCAACTTTCTCACATAAGGTAATTCTAAAAATCACCTCTTCCCCACCCCAATACATAATAAGCTCCATCCCATTATCTGCCTCACTGCTATTTATGACATGTATTACTGGTTTTTATATTATAGTAAACATCAATATTTGTTTATGTTTTCATGTGGCCATTCTCCTGCAGATACCACACCTTCCTGAGACTCTGGCAGGCAGAGAAGGCCTTTTCAGTGTCCTTTTGACAAAAGAAAGAAAGACACAGTGTGCCTTTCCAACCTGCCTTCAGTGTGTTCTTTCCCCGAGAATGAAAGGCATCCTCTGAAGTCACAGTAGAGGACTTCACGTACAGCCTCCTACAGGCCCAAAGGGGCAGGGCGTGGCGCTGCAGGTCCAGGAGCTTCACGAGCTGAGGACCCCTAAGGAAGCCTTCTGAGTGGTGTGGCATGAGAACCTCGCACCTCCCCCAGAGTGACTGCTGAAATACATGTGTTGGAGGCCAGGCAGCACCCAGAGGCACCCACTAACCTGTTCTTGCAGCACACCCTGGTAAATGAGCCTCTGGCTGCCAAAGGCAGCAGATGTGAAGAAGAGGCTTCTGGCGTGGCTTCTGGCTTTCCTGCTTCTGTTCTACCTCCCATCCCATCCGTTCTGCCCACTGCTCAGCTTTCCAAAGGCAAAATCTTCTCATGCTGTTCAGTGGTTCTCACCTGCTCTTCCCACAGAGCTCACGCCTGCCCACGCCACCCACACATGTCCTGACGCTGCCCATCCTGTCCTCCTCCCCCTCTGCTCTGCGCGCCCCACTCCAGGGCTCCCCATTGGTGCCCACTCGTGCTTCGTTAGGACGCCCTCCCCACGGGAACTTCCCATCACAGCCTAGATAGCGCTAATGGAAGGGCTGGCTTGCAAACTCCCCAAGTCCACCCTGCTCATCAGCACACACTCAGGCCCTGCAGAGCCTGGAACAGAGGGTGCTCAGGAAACACCTGCCGAGTGAATGCACAAGGGACGGAGGCAGAGCATTTCCTTTATCAGGTGATGGTGGAGCTACTCAACATGAAGGCTTGTGGCCGCTACATTGTCCACGGTATGTAGCTTTATGTGCCTTTAAATCCTGCTAAAGAGTCATGCACTTTCTTTAGACCTTAAAAATTATTCAGTAAAAGATGATATTTATGTGACACACCTACCAATGTACCTACCTACCTACATTCCAGGCCAAGCTACGCATTACTAGTCAATTATAACCATCTCTCTGGAGCCTGGCAGGCAGCCAGCATCAACTAACTGGAGGAGCACGCAAGGTGACACCTGCTGTCCACCTCGGAAAAGGCTGCATATTGAATTTACAAATCAGAGACTGTTCTCTGGTCACCCACCCACATCACCAGCCATCGCCAGCTTTATTACAGTCCTAACGCCAAGATTAGTTATGAATCTCTGGTAATGAGCAGTCAACTTAGGGATGTGATACACACACACACACACACACACACACACACACACACACACACACACATCTTTTCTCTACTATCCAAGCCCCATCAGCTAAGATGGGCATGACCACTCGTGGGTGGCCGACACCCTAGACAGTAACTCGGCCATGTCCGAAGACTCACGGCAGTTTCTCTCGTCGCTCATGTCTCCGCAGTCATTGTCGAAATCGCACCACCAGATGCTGTTGATACAGTTCCCGTTGCTGCAGCGATACTGGTTGCGAAGACAGGTGTTCTCTAAATATCAGAGATGCAAGGGGGAGGAAACGAAACCAATATTATTCTTACTGCTGCACCACAGGACTTTCTCTTCTGAGTTTCCATTCCCTTTCCTCAAATAACATCCCACTTTAGATGGCAAAGGGGAGGATGAATACAAAGCCACATGCACACAAAGAAGGAACACCCCCTGCCAGCCTCCTCCACTCCTCTTTAAATTAAAATTGAAGACAGGATGTGGTGACACATGCCTGTAGTCCCAGTGCTTGGGAGGCTGAGGCAGGAGGATCATAGGTCCGAGGCCAGACTCAGTAAATTAGCAAGGCCCTCAGCAACTTAGCAAGACCTTGTTTCAAAATAAAAACAAAATAGGGCTGGGGGTATAGCTTGGAAGCCCTGTGTTCAATTCCCAGTACCCAAAAAATAATTAATTAAAATAGAAGAAAAAGCGGCAGGTTGGAAAGAGCACTTAGAGGTGGTTACAAAATGAAGGACAGGATGACACCAGGTGGGTCTGTTAGGTTGCAGACACAGTACATCACCATCACAAGCACTCATCACATGAGCAACTCCTTAATGAACTGTGTCTACACAGTATTAAGACATGCATATTCCATATATCTATAGTCATGTTACATATACAATCAGCTCTCTGTAATCATAGATTCTATATCCTCAGATTCAACCATGGATTAAAAATATTCAAGGGAAAAAATACGCCTCTGTATGGAATAGGTACAAACTTTTTTCTTGTCATGATTCCCTAAACGATGCAGAGTGACACCTATTTACATAGCATTTACACTGTACTGGGGATTTTAAGTACTCTAGAAATGATTTCAAGTGCAGGGAAGGAGGCGTGTACGGTCTATGCAAATACTGTGCTATTTTATACCAGGAACTTGAGCCACCATGGAATTCATATCCACAGAAATCCTAAAACCAATTCCCTGAGATACCAATGGCTGACTATATAGTTATATATCCATATATACTCAATTTAATAACTGAATGCACTAAGATTTGACTAAGAATTGTTCTGCTTCATGACCTCTTTAAAGCAGATACTTACAGCCGGGCGTGGTGGCGCACGCTTGTAATCCCAGCATTCGGGAGGCTGAGACCGGAGGATCCGGGTTCGCGGCCAGCCTCAGCTACCTAGTGAGGCACTCCGCAACTTAGTGAGACTCGGTTTCAAAATAAAGAATAAAAAATAGGGCTGGGGGTATAGCTCGGAGGTAGAATGCCTCTGAGTTCAATCCCCA
>PVLC010000939.1:34857-88908 GCA_004027655.1 Graphiurus murinus | reverse complement strand
CAGATACTTACACAGAAAACGATGCATTGTTTAATAAATTGGGTCATGGACACGTGATAATTGCCCTGGTGTTTGATAACCAAGGGTATTCTAAAGAGGAATATGGAGAAGCCTTTCTGCCCTCCTCTTGCATTTTTGTGCTGACTCTAATTCTCTCCAAGTAGCTTTAAGATGACATCCTACACCTGAAAGTCTCCTGTTTCTAAGGAAAGACAGTTCATCTTTTTTTGACTTGTTATTTCTTACAGAAGATAGACTATAAGGCTTCCACTGTGTCCCTTACTCCCTGGTCTCAGAGGCTGCCATGAGAAGCAAGGTTAGGATGACAAAGCAAATATAACCTGGGAATAAGGAAATGCAGGAATTCTGGCCAGCAATCCAGGCACTTCATAGCAGCCTCATTCCAGGGGTTCTCATTGGCAGAGATATGAGGCTAGGGACTGGGGAAGTGGTAAGGGGAAAATTAAAGAGGTTCTGAAAAATACAAAAACTTCAAATGCATGTGTTCAAATTCAAAGGAGATGGGGTGAGGCCACTACAGACACTTGGTCACCGCTTGGAAGCCAAGACTTTCAGACCTTTGCAAACACTGATCTGACAGTGCAGGCCATGTCGGGCCGGGGGTGGCAGAAGGTGGTTGCTAATTGAGAGCGGTCAAGAGATAAGCTAAAAGTTGGGGGACATGGAAGCAAGGGGTGGGTGAGGAGAGGAATGAAAGAAGAAAAAAAGGGGGCTCTGAAGAGGGCCTGCGTCACCGGACATCAACCCCAAGGCACAGCCCTTGCTTTTTGTGGCTCAGGCCCGTTCTGAAGGAACACAGACGGGCCACTGGCCTTCAAGCCCAAAGCAGGGGCCTTTCCGTATCTAGTGGGTTTCTTTTTACCTAAGAGTTTTCCCAGTATCCCAAAAGGTGAGAGAACATGGAGTCATGGGAAGGAGGCAGGAAGACTTACCTTCTTTGACACAGGTGTTGTTCCTCAGCTGATAGCCCCGAGGGCAGTCACACATCAGGTCCCCCGAAGGCAGGATGGTGCTGCCCTCCGGACACCTGCAGCTCTTACTGTTGTTAGCCTTGGGCAGGCACAGCAGGCTGCACGGCCTGGACACACACGCATTGCTTCCTGGAGAGGGGACACACAGCAGCGGCAGCTTAGGTTAGCACATGCCATGAGGAAGCATCACGCAGAGGAGCTCACACTGTGACCTTGTCCTAGGCAGGACAAGAAGCAGCTCGTGGAGGCACACAGCTCCGAGGCGCCTCCTGTGCTCAGCTCAGAGCCGAGGGCAAGAGCCTAATCCAACAGCCTCAGTTTCCCCAAAGACTCGCCGCCCAGCCTCAGCTCCATCAGACTGCCCAGACCACGGCAGGCAGCAGACTTGTTTGGGGATTTGGAATTGGGTTACTGACAACTGAGAAAGCCACCATGGGTGCCAAAGGTGGTAAAAGCCAGGACCTTCTGCAAGTCAAAGTCATGGAGAAACAGACCAAGTCTACTGATACGGCCATCTGCAGAAAGGAGACTTCTGGGAGAAGAAAGGACACCACCAGGGGCCCAGAGAGAAAGAGGATGGCTTTGCCACTCCCGGCGGCAGTCCCCAGAAGGCTCACCTAGACCTTCCATCTTCAAGGTGCTTACCACCTCCTTTGAACAGGTTTCTGTTCTTCAGACCCCAAAGCCCTGCATTAGAATACACACCTGATAATGCTAGGACCCAGACAAAAATCCAGGGTTCCCCTTCTTAGTTGCTTTGTGCCAGAACACAGCTAAAGAGCTAAGCAAGAAATCATTAGCCACAATCATGCACTACACCCACAGATCACAGGGATCTATCCCACTATTTCCAATCTTTCGTCTGGTTCAGTGCATTAAAAAAAATCCATCACTGCAGTCTTAGAAGAGTCTGTGTGGATGAGCAACACTGGAGAAGGTGCTTTTATCTTCCCCACATCTTTCTGGGGATGCACTGGGGAAAGAGATGTGAAACCTATTTTTGCAACAACTGGGAACATGATACAACTATGTATGGAGTAACATAAAAGGCCACTGTATGCTGTTTGCTTATGGCTATTAATTGTGAAAACAAGAAAAATAAACATAAAAACTTTGATAAAATCCAGCTGCTGGTTGTTCAGTTGGGCCATCGAAACTACCAGATATCTAAGAGATGTTTCTGCCCAGCCATGACTGCACTCGCCATGCCTGCCCCGACTGCAGGCTAGAAGACAGTGATGGTTAATGACAGTGTCAACACAGGTGGTGACACACTCCCTAGCTTTGGATGTGTTGGCAACTCATCAGTTCTAAGTGGTATTACAAATAAAAAACAAAAATAAATGACTTGGCAACCGCATCCTTGTGATTCCAAGTAAACGCGATAAGAGGCATCACCCAGAGAGAGAAATGCATGTGAGGAAACGTTAAAAAATGTTCAGCAACCAACTCCCTCAATCGCGGCAGCACAATTGCAGTAAAATAACCAGCTGACCGGAGCAGGAGTCCCAGGGCTCGGCTCACCCTGATAGTCTGTGGGCATAGACTGCTCTGTTTGTTCAAATGCCCAAACCGCTGTCTAGAAACGGGGATGCAGAATTGACACAAAGCCGCCTCTAACGAAAAACAACTCAGAAAGGATGTGGGACGTGTTCTTTGTGTTCAGAGGATGACAGCCATGGAAGGTTCCAAGAAAGTGAACAATAACAGAATATGATGTTATTTAAATATACTCCATTACGGGATGACATTTTCACATGCATTGTGTCTATAAAAGAATGTGACTAACATTTTCACATGCAGAGCAAATGTTCCTACCCATACAAGGAAGAGTTAAGAGCACAGAACCAAAAACGGGGTGTCCTACTTCAGGAGGTGAACCAGGCCAAGACGTATGATGCTGCAGAGACAGGCAGGAGCCAGGGCCCCACTCCAAACCCAGCCCACCAGGCCATGGCACCCAGGAGTTCAACAAGGCAGGGGGGTGTTCCAGCTGGCCCGAAGCCATGGAGTAGGAAGCAGAAGGCTGCATCAGAGAGGACTCAGAAGAAGATGGAAGGAGAATTCAACAGTCCCCACCATATACCACAGACCCTTCATACAGGAGGCCCCCTGCCCCGCGTGAGCAAGGTATGGCATGAAGACCATTGTCCCCAAGAATGGCAAGTAAGAACCACCATCTTCAAAGATGTCCCTTAGAGACCAAACAGCTCCAGGGTACCTTCACAGCATACTTAGAACATTTCCAGATTTCCTCTCTGAAAAATCCCTCCAGGACCAGCTCAGGAGCCAAGATTCTCCTGTCTCACTTAAGTATCGAAACACTTGGCAATTATCAAAACCAAGTCTACCCCTAATGAGGAATGTTCACCCTCATTATAGATGTTAAAAGGCTGCAGAGTCTCAAGAAGAATTCCAAGAACTCCAAAATACTTTAAGACATTGTAGTATCAATCAAAGACATCAATAATCTTGCATAGTAACCTCTTTAAAGAAAAGACTTTATGGAGAATAAATTCCACTAAATACGACTTAAAAATTAGGCAGGTAACAAGACAAGAAATACATTCACTTATAACTAAATATCCCAAGTTGATAAATGTTCCAAGTGAACAAAAAGTTTTATTACAAATCAGCAATGGTCAAAAGGTAGTATTCTAGCCAGGTGTATTGTATACAAGCTTGTAATCCCAGCTACATGGGAGGCTGAGGCAGGGGGATCTCAAGTTTGAGACCAACCCTGGCAACTCAGCAAGACCCTATCTCAACACAAATTTTTTTTAAAAGGAGCTGGGAGTGTGGCTCAATGGCAGGGCACTTGTCTAGCATGTATGAAGCCCTGGATTCAATACCTAACACCACAAAGAAAGAAAGAAAAAAATGTACTATTGTGAATTGCTGTCACGTTAACAGAACACTGTAATTCCAACAACAGACAACAGTAGAGGGGCGGGCAAAGCCTCTACTTTTGAAGGTCAAGTTTTGGCATCATGTAAGTCAAAATTCTTACTACTTTCTAAATGTGTGATCTGGACAAGCTACTGAACCTAACTTTTATGTTCTCATCTACAAAATAGGAATATGCACAGTATGCATGAATTTGGGGAAGTCTGGGGAAAGCTACAGAAGCCCAGAGAGCACATTAGCATGCTGTGTATGACAGAGCAAGGCCCACTTTACACTTGGCCAACAGAAAGCTCTGCATGCATTAGGATCAGGGAACGAGACAGTACCTACCGATGGTTTGGCATCAGGGGCTGCCAGAAAGTGTGTGGACTGTAATATCCGCTCAGTGTCCTAAAGGGACAGGTAGGTCAGAGCAGAGACTCAAGGCCCAGAGGCCTGTGGAACACCGCGCAGGCAGTGCTGACAGCTAGATACCACTGCAATGCTCTGAGTTAATGCAGACTGTACTGGCGAGGGATTACATGCTTGTGTCTCTGGCCCCTTATTTGCAGGTAGCAGTTCTCCTAGAAGATCCTGCTCACAACCAAAGAAGGATAGGAGAGGCTCTCTAAGGCGAATGGAGACAGGAGTAGAAAAACAGAGCAACTGGCTCTGGGCCACAGGGACGGTCACAGCGGGTGATGCATAACCCTAAGTCAATGTTCCACCCAGCAGTACACGCCTCCCTTCCAGATCAGGCCCTACCCAACCCCAGAATTACTGTGGCTCGTTTAAATAAAGGTGATTCTTTGAGGGATGAAGGGGAAATCACATCTGAGCTGAGGACCACAGGCCTGTCTGTCTGGCACCAGGAGACCACACGTGCACTGCTCAGAACACAAGCTTCCACTCCCTGGGGGCTTGGTGTGACTTCAGGGCAGTGGTGCTGGAGCTCAGAGATGGTGTGGGAGCCAAGACGGGGAGCGGCCAGTCAGGCACTACAGCTGCACCTCAACACGGAGCACAGAGCTGCTGTGTGCACGGGCCTAAGAGAAATGTGAAAACGGAGCCTCTCTTCTGGATGAGGGGACCACTTAGGGAACCGCTGACAGCCATGCGGTGGACCTAAGAGGCAGTGTGATGGGGATGCTCTCCTCCTCCAACAAAGGCCCCGGGACTTCAGTCACTAGAGCAGAGAAGCGAGGTTCCTTCATCTATCCCTACTTCAAAACAAGTGTCTCTGCTACAAAAGAATAGGACTTCTCCATTTAGATTCAGAACTGCAACAGAAGCCCCGTTCCCATACCAGTGAGAATGCTTTGGGAAAGCTAATTAAGGCAGATCATAACCCCACCCTCCCTACCTCGTGGGTCAGCGGCAGAGCCACAACAGTAAGAACGACTCACATCTGCAGGCACCGTATAGTCTTGGAAGGGTATTCCATGCTATCTTCCTTGGTCCCAGGGGGAGAACAATGATATCTATAACCGTATTACTTTCCTTGTCAGTTTTCTGTTAGGGCAGAGTGAGCCAAGAACCACAAAACAGTATCCCCATTCCAGGCCAACACAGGAAACCTAGCAATTTGTGAATAAAGGAGTCAGTAGGCCCAGGATGTTATTTAATCCTGTGGAGATAAAACAGGTAATGCTTAAAGGGACTATTCATCTTGGGAATGCCCTGATCTTTCTCCTCTAAAATCACCAGTATGGTTGGAGATATGCAGGGGTAAAAGGCAACTGAGAAGACAGAGGGCTTTCTGCTAAGGGCCTCGGCTGCCAACACCCATAGCTCAGAGCCTCAGAGAAGTTCCTGAAGCCGCAACCAGCAGATCTGGAAGACAGCAACCATTCCCATCTACTGCGGCTCTCCCTGTCCAATACTCTGCCAACAAATATGAAATAAGCACCTACTAAGTGCTAGGCACTGCTACTGGGGGAGAAGACAGACACACTCTTCCTCCCTGGGGTGCAGAGGCTCAGAGTGGGGAACATTAATGAAAGCAAAACAGACCTAACCCCAGCGCTGCGACAGAGGTGGGGATGCTCGATGGTAAGCGACTGTGTGAGCACCCAGCCCAGCACTCTCCCGTGCAGTGTGCCAAAAGGGGATTAAGCGCACGCTGGGCCGCTCCCAGCTGCAGAAGCCACACTGCCAATCAGGGGGGTCGAGGGCAGGAGGAGGGTGTAATTACCCACCAAGCACAACACTCTAGGCAGGCAAAAACATGCTGTCTTCCAGCTGTTTGTGTATCATTAGAAAAGAAATTAAGATGCCATTAGGAAGAAATTAAATAATGTTCATGTTGTCGTGACAACAAAGACTCAGACTGCCAGAGCCTGCTCTGCACAGAGATTGCCCGCACGCAGGCCCTTGCTGGACACAGGCTCTGGGGAGGTGAGGAGCTGGATTACTCTGCCTTACCGGTGTTCTTCCCCTTGTAGAAGATCTTCATGTCCATCAGCCCTGTGAGCTGACTTGCCAGGATCTCCATCTGGGACCCGCTGGTTTTGGAAGCTCGGAAGATGCTGAGCTGTGACCAGTCGTCCCAGTAGATTTCATTCTATAAAGAAACGCTTTGCCTGTTAGTGTAGACTCTGGCTCTTTATTCTAGACAGTCTACAAGGACAAGAGCTCCCTTACTCAGGAGACAACTGAGATATCGGGTCTGAATGGTCAGCCTGGGGTCAGTGGTTTCATCACCAACTATCCACAGGAAGGAAGTGCCCAAGAGAAACTACCTGAGGCATTCCAGGTTGCCTACAGCCATAGCCCTCAGTTCACAATCCGCTTCCCAATGTCGGGCAGAGCCATTCTGTCCTCTAGAGTAAAAGTAAATCTGAAGGGCAGCATAGATGGTAAAATGAGTAAGCTTCTCCAGAAATGAAGACCCAGAATCACAGTGAGGCTAGCGGCACTGACTGGCAAACCCATAACAGTCCTGGGAAGTAGCCTGAACTCTTAACCTCTTGAAACATTAAGAGTGGGGAGGCAAGGACCCCTGGAACCTCTGTCTCCATCCTTCCATATGGGCTAAAATGAATGATCTCAAAATGGACAAAAGCCTGATTCCCTAGAAGTTAGACAGCATCTCAGCAAGAGTCCAAAAAACCCCCAACTCTGGGCCTCTGTGTGCACTTTGCCCGACGGGCAGCCCACCCATGGCTGGGCAAACACCACTTGCCTTAAAGACAGCAATGGCGTAGGGGTGCGGGAGGTTGTCTAGGATGACCGAGCGCTGCTGGCCACTGAAGGTGATCCGCTCGATACAGTCCAGGTAGGCGTCTGTCCAGTAGATCCACTGGTCATCCACCGAGAGGCCGTTGGGCCACTTCACGTCCTCTGACACAAGACGGTGGACAGCAGAGCCATCCATGTTGCTCCGATAAATCCCAGGCTTCAGGTCCCCCCAGTCGGTCCAGAACATGACCCTGCTCAAAACAGGGGCAGCCCACAAAACGAGAGACACTGTGAGCACAAAACCACCCCATGGAGTTACGAACCCCCACAGAACCACCGTTATTAGAACCATCCATGACTGTGATATTTGAAATCACTTAATTTCTTGACCCAGAAATTCCTCTACCGGACTTCACCTAGAACCAAATTATGCAAAGAGAATGTATAAAAAGTATAAATATATGTCTATTAATCTATTACAGGAAGTAATATATGATGGTGCCTACAACAGAATACTAAGAAAGCTGAAAATTAAGCATAATGCTTGTATATAAGTAAAAATTATTCTGAATAATAAATAAGAAATGTGTGGGGGGGTATTGGGGATTGAATCCAGGAGCATTCTACCTCTGAGCTATAACCCCAGTCCTTTCTTTTTTGTGAAACAGGGTCTCAATAAGTTGCTGAGAGTCTCACTAAGTTGCTAAGGTTGACCTTGAACCCGCCATCTTCCTGGGTGTACACCACCACTACTAACAACGACTACCCCCGGGAAGTACAAAGGTGAAGGATTAAGAATAGGAATGGAAGAAACAAATATTTTCCATAAACTTCTCTTCTCTTTTAATTTTAACCAAATGGATTACTTTTAAATGTTTCTTTTCCAAATAATGCTAATTCTCTATCATCAATGCTAGGAGAGAGGAAAAAGCCAAAAAAGTTAATACGGAATTCTCTTAGTTATGCTTCTTTCAGTTAAAGAGTTAATAAAAAGCAACTTTGCAACCCCAAGTGCATACTAATGTTGAGTAAGGAAATTTATACATTCTGGGGGGCTAACTTACACATTCTGGGGGGCTGGGTAGGAATGAGTGGAAACATGGACTGAATTAAATGTTAGTGCCATGCATGAAACTCGAGATAAAAATCTTCAAGCTACATAAGCAGGTCTGCCTGGTCTACTGAAACTCTCTTTTAACATTACTTTTTCTAGAAAACACCCCACAGATGCAAGACATCTGGGTGCCTAAAGAAAGTATGGTGCTTGCCTAATGAAAAGGAAATGGTGTTACCTGGCCAGGAGGACCAACTGAGCATGGTTCAAAATGCTCAGTTACTAGATTATTTCCACCACATCCCTGAAGAGCAGATGCATTGTAGTCTGCATTTCCATGAGAACCTCTTGTTGCAGCACTGGACGCAAGGCAAACCGCCTTTGGGGACAACTTACCCCTCGTGGGGCACGAGCACCAGAGCCCTGGGCCGATCCAGCACAGAGGAATTGACAATCACCAGTCGGAAGTCACCATCTGGATTAGCTACCTGACAAAAAGAGGGGGGAGAGAGGCCTACATGGATCTGAGCTCCTTCAAAGACTTGTGCTGCCAAGTCCTCCATCAACTCCTACCCACAGACCACCCCCCATGCCCACATGATTCCCTTTCCAGAGCCATCTGGGAAACCTGCCTAGATTTCCAGTTAGAATCAGCGGATCCTTCCTCTGCTCCTGTGACAGTTTTCACGAGGTCTGACGAGAAGCTAGGACTTCATGTGCACCCCTCCCAGGGCGTGACGGCCCTCACAGAGTTAAGTGGTCATGTCCCTTGGTGTCCATTATAGTTGTTTCCAGGACCCTGCTTCCCCAACGGATACCAAAATCCAAGGATGCCCAGGTCCCTTATATGACATAGTGGCGTATTTGCATGTAACCTACCCACTTTAAATCATCTCTAGACTACTTTTAATACCTAATACAATATAACTGCTACAGAAGTAGCTGTTATAGCATATTAATGGTTAGGGAATCATGACAAGAAAAGAAAGTCTTGACATGTTCAGCAGAGTTTTGTTGGTTTTTTTTTTTTTTTTTTTTTTTTTGGATCTCTTTAACCTGCAGATGGGAAGCCCACAGATGTGGAGGGCTGACTACTCAATGTGCTGACTACTTATATAACCCACCTGTGTGACTCCATGCCCCAAAGCCAACAGGTCTATACTGCTCGCAAACAAATCCTCAATGTCACAGCTTTGCAATGAAAGTCCACAGGCTGCTCCCACCCTCTCCCCCTTCTATGGTGACTGGGCTGCTCATCTAATAGTCCTCCAAGCCTGACACTTCAGTATACACTCCAGCACAGACTCCTGCCTGCTCCTGCCATGCCCCGTCCCAGGCCTGCCCTCCCCACGCCTGCTCTAAACATACAGAGCTAACTCCCTCCCAGTGCAGCCCAGGCCAGCCTCCCTTCCATCCAGGCCAAAGAGCATCCCTGGCGATGGTCACAGACTTGCCTTACAATACCACCTTGAACAAATGGTATTCAAGCTGAGCAACAAGGCCTCTCAAAAGGCCCGAGAAAGGCTAGATGCTTATACCTCGCCTGCATTTTCTAGTACCTAGCAAAGTTCTGGCCATGCACAATTACAGACAGAACTGAACCAGCAATAGCAGGACTTCCAAGGCAGCATTTGGTAGGAGTCAGGCTCTCTGCATCTCGCTTGCCTCTGTCCTCTGCACATTGCAACCGTCTGTTCTGCAGCCAGGCTCGGTCCCACAGCCCCTTCCTACTGTTGCACTCTCCCCAGCCACGTGGCCATATCACCCTGGTCTATGATCTTTGCAGCCCTTATCACTGACAGGACAGATTACTTTTTATCACTCCACTGCTTCACTAAAACTTCAAGTCTAAAAGAATGGAAACTCACAGTCTTGCCCGCTGTTGTGTTGTCAGAACCTAAAACAAAATCTGGCATGTATCACAGACCAAAGCACTTGTGGAATCACTGAGTGAATAAATGATTCCTCGTTTTATACATGAAGAAACCCAAGCACAAAGAAAGGAAGTCCCTCACGGCCTGTCGCTCAGCTGACCTTCAAGTTGCCTTGGGTGGATGAGGTTGGACAGGCTGCCAGGTAGCTGAGTTACAGGCAGGTGGAGATTGAAAATGAGGATGAGGATGACATCGTCACTACTCTAGGGTTAATCTCATTGCTCTAGACTATTACTGACGTGGCATTATTGGTACTGAATCACACTTATGCTTCTGCTAACCACAGTACGAACTTTCGAGCATCTTAACGAAATCTCTGGTGGTCTGAGGCATCCTGTTCTTATGGTGGATCATCATGGCAGTGACCCATCATCCTGAGATGAGCCCGCCCTTCCCTCCTCCAGAGGCTCAGCCTGTGTCCGTCAAGTCTGGCACCAGGCCCAGGTGCTCCACCGGTTTGCTTAATCAAGGAGCGTGAGGGATACACATACCTCGATCTTCTTCAAGCCGGCATCCACCCAGTAAAGCAACTGGCTAAGGGGTTCAAAGGCCAAAGCCTCCACTGTCTCCAGGCCGGAACTGATGATCACTTCCTGCCCCGAGCTGCCATTCAGACAGAGGCGCTAGAGGGAAAACAGCAATGAGTGCTGGAAAGTGCTCAGCTGAGCCGAGCCCCATCAGTCCCACACACAGTGACCCTTCATTCAGCGGGCTGGATTGCCAAGGCAGGAGGTGGCTTATACTAGGAAACTTTCTAGATACATGAAGTTTGGCTGTAATAAGAACATTTCTAAAATGTTTTACGATGTCTTGTTTCAAATAGAACAATCAGAATGTAATCATTTATATTACTCTGCATTATCATTATAAGCACTATTTACTAAATTATGTGCTGGATCACAATTTTTAGGTCAGAGATGATTCAGCTGCATGCATTTGCTTTTAAAATGAAACTGATGGCACAGTGGTGCACACCTGTGATCCTAGTACTTAAGAGGCTGAGACAGGAGAATCACAGGTTCAAAGCCAGCCTCAGCAACTTAATGAGGCCCTGTTTCAAAATAAAAATAAAAAGGTCTGGGAGTATACCTCAGAGACAGAATGCCCCCTGGGTTCAATTCTCAGTACCAAAATAAATAAATAAAATAAAACAAATTGCCATTGACTTTGAGTTCTCGTGTCTGCTTTTACGGTCTTCTTCCTTTGAGAAGCTCTGAGCCATGAGGTGCTTTCTCTATGACGGCTAAACCCAGTGGCATCCCTCACCCCACTTCCATGCACACCCCAAATCCAAGTACTGTAAAATTTCCATTCGGTCAGAAATAAAGATAAGACTTGTTGGAGATGCTTTTCTAAAAGGATTGAGTGGGAAATGAATAAAAATCAAATTGTTCTCCTTTAAAATGCCCTGGGTTTGCTTGGGGTGGAGCTCAGTGGAAGACTACTTGCCTAGAATGTGTGAGGCTTTGGGTTTGATGCCCAGCACCATAAAAAATAAGAAAAAAAAAGAAAAACAAGAGCAGGCTGGGAGTGTAGCTCAGTGATACAGCATGTACCAGGCCCTGGGTTCAATCCCCAGCACCAACCGAAATCAAAACAAAACTAAAATGTGTAGATTTGAGTATGTGGCTATCTATCTGGCCCGTCCAAGGATCTTTAATACTTATTTCCTGGTTTGTTTGTTTGTTTCTTTTGACACAGGGTCCCCCTATTTTGCTCACACTCTTCTCAAACTCCCAGGTTCAAGTGACCCTCCTGCCTCGGCCACTTGAGTAGCTGGGACCACATGCATATACCATATACCACTGCACTTTCCTGCTCCTTTATGCGTTCAGAATGGCTGTGCTGTGTAACTCCTTGAACTATGCAAAAATGTACTATATCATGACCTGGAAAGAAAGACGCTCAAGAGGCAGCTGGAAATAGTAATCCTTGAGTTACTAGAGTTACTAGTCTCAGTGTCTTTCCCTCAAGGGGAGAAAAAAAGTGAGACCTCATTTACAAGCATAGTTGTGGATTTGGGGCTTCCTTTATCATTCTTACATGGACAGAGGTAGGCAGAGCAAGAAAAACACTAACACTGAAAATTGTCAGCTCTGAGATGAGTTACCACTTACAACCTTCTCACTACCTGTGTTCTTAGGCCTTGCTAGAAGCTTATCAGGCTGGGCAGTCATGAGGCACCACCCCCCCAGGACCACACCCATAGCTGACTCACCTGGATGATGTCCAAGGCCAGGTCGGACCAGTACAAGCAGTTGCGCTCATAGTCAAAGTCCAGGGCCACGGCGGCCCGCAAGCCTGTGAGAGGCAGCTGCTCGGTGGCTCCAGAGGCCAGGTCGTAGCGGTAGATGGACTTCCGCATGGCGTACAGGAGGAACTCGTTCTCCTCTGCCAGATACACAAACAGCCAGGGTGGACCCAGGCTCCAAGCAGGTCTGACTGCGTGTGTGTGTGTGTGTGTGTGTGTGTGTGTGTGTGTGTGTGTGACATTTAAACTTCAATCCTACTGTCACACAGTCTAGCTCAAGTGAGAGAGACTAGGTTTCCAGACTTGAAAAGCAGGTGATGGATCACATTTCTGCCTTGGGCAAGGTACTTAGACGCCAGTGAATCTGTTTCTTCATTGTTTTTTCTTAAATCTAGATCCCCCATACCTGCGTGTCAACATCCAAACTTCTGAGCTCAGCCTAGTGGTTCTCAGTGTCACCCCACACCACAATGAGAGTGTGACTGTGTCCCGGGACACCATGCCACAGCTTGGGTCTGGAGTGTCCTAGATGTGTTAATGGCCTCATCCCCAGGGTGGTGCTACTAGAGATGGTAGAGCCTTTAAAAAGTGGGGCTGAGCGGGAGGTTGTAGGCGTGTCCTTGAAGAGAACAGGGGCCGGACACCTGCTTCTTCTACTCTTCTGGTTCCCAACTACCAGGAGACAAAAGGTTCTGCTGCCCCATGAGCTCCCTACCATGATGTGCAACCCTGCCACAGGCCCAAAGAGGAGGAGCCAACAAAGCATGGACTAAAACTTCCCAAACTGTGAGCTAAAATAGACCTTTCTCTTTATAAGTTGATCATTTCAGGTAATTCTGATAGTGGGGGAAAGCTAACACACGCTGCAATCTTGTTGACCAGAGACAATCAGTCACTAAGGGCTTGTAATGAGGTGTTCTAAAAGATTTGCTCATTTTGTTCACCGTGACAAGTGGCAATGAGAACCTGGCAGATTTCCAAAATGGTATGTTAGTTCTGGGCTTTTTACCAATGTTACATGACATAATCACATAGATTCCTAACAAATACACAATGGTCACGCCACATATCAGTTAATCCTAACAACTACATGGAGGAAGAACTATTATGAACCCAATTTTATAAATGAGAAAACCAAGACCAGAGAGGTTAAGAGACTCACTCAAGGTCACACAACTCGTGAGTGGCAGAACCAAGATCTGAACCCAGGCAGTCTGGGCCCAAAATCTATATTTTAACCACTACACACAGATACTAATCATGTCTCTTATGCCACAGATACTAATGATGTCTCTTTCTGTCTCTTTTTTGGGGGGGCAGTGGGGTGCTGAGGATCAAAACTAGGGCCTTGCAAGTGCTAAGTTCATGTTCTATCACTGAGCTACTCATGAGTCTGACCTGGTTTTGGACATCTTCAGTCTGCCATTTGTTAAAGTGTTGAAATAAAGACCTGTGGTGCTGAAGAGACGTAGCTAAGTCAGATAACCAGTCATGGGAAAACCTAGTGCTCTCTCTTTTCCACTTAGGAAAGTGTTTGGAAAACATCCAGTTTCCTCCACCAGAGTGGAGTTAAGTACAGCATCAGCGTTCCTGTCTACACCCTCTATGTTGGAGCTTCCAGGAAAGAAAAGCCTTTTCCAACTAGCTGGTTATTTCCTCATAGCCAGACACATGGCAGCAGCTGGAAGGTGTGGGAGTTTCACACCCCTTTCCCACACCTTACCCTGTATACCTCTCCATCCCTGGTAAAAACCCTTCATCATAAACATCCCCAGAGAGGATAAGAGAATCTAACACAAACAAAACCCAGAGGGAATGCCACACAGCATCCAGAAGAAGGATCTAGAAAAAGGAGGGTTAGAAGCAGCCAGGCCTGTGTGTGGCTTAGGATTCAACTAAAAATGGTGCTCCACTGCTATTTCTTGAGTCTGTGTCCCAATTCAAACATTTGTTACTTGTGTCATCTCCCTAAAGAGAACAAACAAACAAGCAAACTTTTAAAGCCTCCATTTGAAAGCACGATGCGTGTGGGACTGAGATGGCAATCTGAATCACTCTGTGGTATGCCTGGATTAGTCAGCCCCCACCCCCTTCCATTCCTTCGGGAGTTCACATGTACTAGACACCTCCTTTCTAAAACAACTTCAATAAAGATAAGGCGTAAAAAAGTAAATCCAGCTAACGCTTTCAATAGGTAAGCTTGCTTCCTTTCCTCTGGTCTCACTTCTCTTCTAAGCTACTACCACATGATAACTGCATGACTCCTTTGGGTTGTCACTACGGTCCCCAGGTTGGAGACAGGAGGCCCGAAGAAAGCCACATGCATAGCAGAAAGGGTGTTGTTCCACATTGCTTTCCAGCATCTAGAAACCTCAATTACTTTGTTTGTTCAGGGAACCAATGTCCTTACAGGACAGCCAGAATCCAGGGTGCCCAGACTGCCTTTTCTTTGCAAAAATGTATAAATGCCATTAGTATGATAGAACCATCCTTTTCTTTCTGGGTACTTTCCTGACTTGTATCCCTTGCCTTTTTAATTTTTATTTTTATTTTCATTGACAGGAGGGGGACTATACTGAAGACTTTCTTCCTTCATTCCCTGTCCCATCTCTCCTATCAGGAGAGAAAATAGCTTTCCTGCCAGTTTTGATGGCTTTATACAAACTGTTTTGTCCCTCGCTCAATTATCTTCAGCAATATTTATTACAAAAGTATGCACTCCAACCCCTTAAGAGCCATCACTCAAACCCCACTCACCAAGCCCTCATCGGTAACAGCTCTTGTGAGGGGAATATCTGAATATTGTCTGCTCATTTGTAGGAATGTGCTGAAGCAGTGGCTCTTTTTAAGTCTCCACAGCGAAGTATGTTAATTACTCTGGTAATGATGGAAGATTAAATTAAAGGACTAATGAGCTTAGCATGAAAACACTAGGGCGGACTGGCAAGCAGGGAATGAGAGCGGCTGCCCGCCCTGCCGACAGAAGACAGTGCCCTGCTCTCTCTCCTGAGTCATGGCTGCTCACGGCTGCTCCAGCCAACCTACTGCCAATGGAAGTTGGCCAATAACACACCCTCACCAAGAGCCAGGAACAGTAGGAGGCACTCAGAGGGGAGGAAGCACTGAATGCCAAGAACTGGAGACAGAGTGAAGTAAGAAAAGAGGTTAAGAAATGGCTTTCCTTAAGGTATCATAATTCCACATCTGTCTTAGCACACTCATGTGACATCACCTGTAAATCAACTTGAGACATGTTGTGAAATGTGCTACACTGGCAGAGTTGGGCAATCACTCCAAAGAAGTGTATCTTCATTAGTAGCAACAATGATCTTCTAAATAACAGCAAAGTCACTTGGGCGATGTCCAATAAAGGGCAGGGGCAGGGGCCTCAGAGTCTGAGTTTTCACTCTCACTAGTTAGATGTGTGACCTATGTAAGTCACTTGACCTCTCATTTCAACATTTTTGCCTTTTTTTTTAATGAGCTGATAATACTTGCTTCACTGGGTTTTAAAAGGATCAAATTGGCTATATATGGAAAAATGCATTAAAATCTGTACAATTCTATTATAGTATTAGTTATAATTATTACAAAATTAAGACAGACTGCTAAGCTACTTCCTGAGAAGCCACAAAGCCTCTTTATAGTCAACTGTGACACAAAGATAAAAACACCACTACATACTGACACCAAATAAATACTTCTCAGTGAAAAGGGATTGCTTTCAAAAAACTGAGCCTGAACAAGATACTTCCCATTCCTTTAAAGGTGTGCGACTAGATAAAACTTGAGTTTGGATATCAATCTTGAGAGAAAGGGGACCTCTGAGACACTCTTCATTTCTATTATTTTTCTCCTCTTAGAAGAGCCACAGGCCTGACCTGGGTGAGGTCATGCTGGGGTTCAGTGACGCCTTTCTCACCTGCCAGGGGACAGGGGACCAGTTCTCCTTCCAGTCTGGCCTCAACATCTCCTCCACTGCAGGTGTCCCCAGAAATCTTCCGGTAGCTGTTGCGTCCCCAGAAAGAAAGAGGAGAGACACATCAAAGGGCGGTCAAGGAGGGACCCCATTTCTCATCCCAGACAAAAACCCCACCTACACACTACCCTGTAGAACCAGGAGGAAGGGTTTGGTGCTGAGTCAGATGTGCTTATAATTAGACTGGGCAGGCCCAGGCAATCTAGTGCACGGTTCTGGGAAACACTTCGAAATCCACTGCTGCAACAACTGCTCTCAAGATGTTTCCTTGCTGCTGTTTATTACTAAGATGTTCTGAGAGCTGCAAAAAGGTCCATGGCCTCTAAGTATTTTCTTAACAGTCTGCAGGCATCATGATTTTTTTTTCAGTACTGGGGATTGAACTCAGGGGCATTCTACCTCCGAGCTATACCCCCAGCCCTATTTTTCATTCTTTATTTTGAAACAGGGTCTCACTAAGTTGCAGAGTGCCTCACTAAGTAGCTGAGGCTGGCTGCGAACCCGGATCCTCCGGTCTCAGCCTCCCAAATGCTGGGATTACGAGCGTACATCACCACGCCCGGCTAGGCATCATGATTTTAAGTGAAACCCAACTACCTGTAACATGCTAAATCAGAATTCTACAAGTCAGAGTGCAAAAGGAGTCCAGGTGGTCCTTGATACCCGCCTGAGTCCAACCTGGCAACCTATGGAATACGTACCCCCTCGTTCTCCTATACGTAGAACCCACAGGACAAGGCACGGGCGGGGAGTAGGACTTCCCAGAAAATTCTGGGTCTGGAACACACACCTCTAAAGACAAATCTTCACCCATCTTGAAGCCAAAGTCGCTGAAAAGGTAATGGGGGTTGTTGAGGCTACTGCTTTACACATTTCAGGCCAACCCTGTGACTTTTACTGTTATAGCTATCACTTGTATTATAAGTCATTTAAGACATCCCTGTAAAGTTATTCATGTCTTTATACTAAAGTATACCCACACCAGAAAAAAAAAAAGCTTTTTTATCAGAAACACAATTGGGAAACCATGATAACATGCCATAAATAGACAAAAACAATATAAATCCTCTTCCCCAAAACAAAATAATATGAAATTTTGCCCAGCTCCAATTCCCTACCTAAAGACTCTAGGCTTGCCTTCTCTTCTTTGTTTAAAAGGATGATCTCATGTTAAGGAAATACTAGCATCCCGTGAGGATTTCTCTATGAACATAACCAGCGGAATTAAGAAATTTAAAAAAAAATTTTTGAAAAAATAATTTTGACTAAGGACTCAATGATTTTAAGACCCTATCTACAAACTATCTAAATCGCCTGGTTTGAGCCATCCACACTTTGGGATACAGTGCGTGGGTTCCTAAGACCTCTGGAGATCTGACGTCACATGGACCTAACCTCCCAGCTCAAGGCAGAACCTGGGCGGGCTGCAGGCGGCCTCAGAGGAATGTTACTTCCCAAGGTCTCTCCCAAGCTGCCAATTCTTTAATTCAAAGGGGTTTTCCATGTTCATGTGTTCTACCTGAAAAGCTTCATTTATTGTATTCAACAAATATTTATTAAACATTTCCTATATAAAAAGTACAACCAGATACAGGACAACGTGGTGATGTATGTATATTATATAAGCCACAGTTAGCAATTTGTAGGGAACTGTTCCAAGGGCAGTGGTTTTATCACTCCATCAAACAGGTCTCACTCATTCAACCAGTTCATTTTTACTTAACATCTTTTCAGGAAACAAGTGGAGCATTCACTGAGTAGTCATTTGCCTGCAACAGAAAAGCTCCCAATTCTTAGGCAGGTCACAACCTGGTGCACCGTGAAAGCACTTTGGACAGCCAAACCCAGTATCTCCCCTCCCTACAAGGAATGGAAGATCACAAAATACATCACACGTTTAAAAGTCAATGTACTGGGCACGGTGGTGCCCACCAGTAATCCCAGTACTTGGGAGGCTGAGACAGGAGGATCGCAGGTTCCAGACCAGCCTCAGCAATTAATGAGAGACAATTTCAAAATAAAAATAAAAAGGGCTGGAGAGTGTAGCTTGGAGATAGAATGTCCCTGGGTTCAATCTCTAGTATTAAATAATACTAATGATAATAATAATAATAATATAAGTAAATATCCCATAAAACTTGTTTTAATTACATGTATGTATGTATACACATATGCATATATGCATAGTTATGGGGTTATAATATAAAATGTATTGTTTACTAGGGGTCACAGTCAAGAATTTCAGTATCACATGTCTTGGCCATGTTGGGCGATATGAAGCCATAAAAGAAACTGGCCTTGAAATCAGGGAACGTACGGGCCACAGTTGGTTGTCCCAGTGCACTCTAAAAGGACAATCAGAAAGAACCTGATTTCCAAATCCAGTTGTCAACCACGGCTGGATGTCAACCAGGGTCGGTGTCTCAGCTTGCTCCGTCTCATCTCATTAACTCCCGCTTGTCTATCTGGGGACCATCTCCCTTCACACTGCCGCACGCCAATCTCACTGAGCATTTCCAAGAGCTACACGGTGAAGCTGGCTCCCTGCAGTGCCACAGCAAGCGAAGGGACGACAGGGGCCGCCTGAGACCAACATGCCGCATCCACAGTGCCCTCACTCCACGCCACCCTCCGGTGGCCTGCAGCCCGATTCCACGGCTGGCAGAGCAGGTGGCTTTCCTGGTCTATAATAAGAAGATCCAACACACAGGGGAATAAATACCCAGCAGGTTCCAGCAAGCCAGATGGGAGAGGTACGGCAGACCAGTTGGAGCCTGGTCAGTCTGCCCAGGAAGGCACACCAAGCTTCTTTTGGTTTTGTTTTCACGTGGGGAAATGACAGAGTAGAAATTTTTTACATTTACGTTTTTTTGTTGTTGTTTTTTTTTAAGCATAATAGAAGTAATGAAGAAAGAAACCCAAAGGGGTGTTGGATTTTCTTATGCATTATTTATTTAGTCTTTATTTTGAAGCACCATGCTCCCTCAGTACCAAGTGAGACGGGTTCCAAGACCCTCTGCAAATGCCAAATCCTGGGGTGCCCAGGCATCTGTGGCATCACCTTAGCAGCAACAAAGGGACTGTCCTGCGAGCTCTAAGACTTTCAGCTCAGAGGACAAACATGCAGATAAGCAACATCAGATCAGCTGGGAGCCTGGCAGAACCGCAGACCCCCAGGATCCTGAGGCAGAACTGGCATTTTAACAAGACCCCAAGGGATTCACACACACATTCAAGTTTCTGAAACACTAGTCTGGAACAGAAGTGACCAAATCTAATGGGCTGTTTTTGTAAATAAAGTTTTACTGGATTGTGGCCACACTCATTCATCCATGTCCACACTCGTTGTACAGTTGTAGCAGCAACTGCAACAGAGACTGCAGGAACCAAGCAGCGCCAAAGCTTAAAACATTTCTCCAGGGCCCTGTTCCAGCCTCTGCTCTAGAACACATCACACGATTCTGGCTTTAACTAGGTCAGTGTGGCACTGCCCAAAGCAAAAATCAGCTCTGTTGTGCCGCAGCAACAACTGAAAGAGTTCTTTGTACGTCCGAAACCAAGATCTCTGATACCCCTGGCTGCTCTACAAGCATGTCCTGCTGAAGTGTAGACTGAGGGCCTGGCAGGGAGCTCTGCAATGCTATGCACTCCGCTGCCAGCCTCATCTTCCTGTCGCCGAGCTCTGTCCTGATCAACTCTGCTCACAGCCTTCAAGGCCCTCCCTGCTCATAGAATACGACCCATTCCCTCCAGGGGCTCCGCTCCTACTGCTTCTACGTTTCCCACCTCACCTCCACTCCCTGCCCCTGCTGCCAGTAGAGGAAACCACCAAGAACACTGTCCTGTCTGCACACCACTTCAACACAGTCTCAGACTGCCCTGTGCACACACCCACATGCTTCTTTAAGGCCTGTCTCAAACAGGCTCTCCTCGAAACAATTCTGACTCCCCAGCTGGAAGTCACAGTCCTTCTTCCTCTCACTCATCATAAGAAAATGGACAAAACCACCTGTCCCTCCTCTAAGGCACTTATGTTGCAAACAAGTCAATTCTCCTTTTAAACATTTCCAGCAGTGCCTTGGGTATTTTACTCAAGGAATAATAAATGATGCAAAAATACATACATGAATGTCTCATCATTTCAGATAAGGCAATAAACCCCCTGTAGGGTAGGGGTCCTAAGGAAAACAAGTTACCTACAATGGAACCTGCAGCATCTTCCCTTTGGGGAACAGCCTCCTAGAAACAAATCCCAGAGCTACAGCTTCCTGAGTAAATGACTCCAGCTTCTCAAGGGTACAACAAATCTACTGTGTTACACAGCTAAGAACTAAAGAGGACGACTCAGGGTAAAAGTTCTTAGCATAGTTCCTGACGCATGAAAGATGCTTCGTAACTCTTTCCTCTTCTTCTCCCTTCCTCAGGGGAAGGGACCAGGCTTTAGTCTACGTCCCTCACACTGCTGAGTAAATAAAACGCAACTCAGTGCCCCAGCCAGGGAGGAGGAACAAACCATTCGTAGTCCTGTCGGGTGCAGGAGCAGTTGGACACCACCACGGGCCGGTCAAAGTCTTCTCCGTTGAAGCACGTGGCGTGGGGAGTCCTCCGCTTGAAAACCGTCTTATGTCCTAGCAAGCACTCGTTTCCCCGCTCATCAGATGGAGACCACAGCTTGTAGTCATTCTCTGTGCAGGGAACCCCTGCGGAAAGGAAAGACAGCAGGAGCATCAGAGCCAGGCTCACCCAGTGTCCTGTCCCCACTTCCTGCACATCCCATTGCTGCTTGGCAGATGCACGGAGCTCGGGTGCTGTGCTAAGTCTCTGGTTGGCTTGTGCTGACGCAGAGCAGCACCTGCATAAAAGAGATGCCACTCAAAACACAGGCGTTCATCTAAGAAATCAGGGGAGGAGCAAGCCCCAGGTGCAATCATCCGAACTTCTGAATGATTTGAAGAAAGTCGACAGTTTTAGAAATAGGTACCCAGGGGTATTTCCCTTCCAGGGAACTAGGGATGGGCTGAGTCTTTGATGGGTGACGCCATTCCAGGGTACTGTTCCCTGCTTGCCAGCTCTGGGAGTGAGGGCCCTGGGGGATTCTCTGGCCCCAGCTGGGGGCGAGGATCTTGGTGGAAGAGGCTGTGAAATAGCAAGAGGACTCGTGAGGTGACTCCACCTGAGCCACATTTATTGGAAGCGTCTCCAGGAATTCCACAGTGCGCCCACGTCCACATCTGTACCTTCTGCCTGTTGCACGTTCATGTCTTTGGTCAGGTTAAATACAACCCAATGCAGATGCACAACTCTCAATTCAATGCCGTTCCGATGAGCAAGGACTTATTAAAACCCTCCTGACCGTGAGGCAGTCAGGCTGCCCAGTAGGGGAACTACAAATATGCGTGGGGCGCATGCTTCTTTATAATCCAGATGCACGATGTGATGTCACAAAGAGTGATGCACAAATTCACCATTCGAGGAGGGATAACACACTTATTTCTGGACAGAGAGAAGAGGGGAGAAGCTTTCTGGTTGAGCGGCAAGCGCACTTGCTCCTGTGACTTGGAAAGTGTTTCAGTCGTGGAGAGCGGATGGGTGGGGGTAAGAAGACACAGGGCTCTGGGCAGTGGGAACGATATTGCCAAGATGGAGAAGCAGGGACACGGGAGAAGGTGGGGTGGTGAGGGGTGGCGCTAGGGAGCCTCGATCCTCCCTGGTGACTGACAGGTCTTGCACCTAGACCAGCAGACCATGACTAGACCCTAGGTAGCTTTGTGAGAACACCGCATCACCGGGTATACCACCCTGCACAGAAAGGTGACTCACGGAGGAATGCATCCTTGCAGACCTGCTGGAAATTTTGGAATTTTTTTCATCCATCCATCCATCCATCTATCCACATATTCAGCAGCCACATATTTAGACCTAATGCATTCATTCATTTATTCATTCATTCATTCATCCACATATTCAGTGTCCACATATTTAGACCTACTCCATGCCAGAGACTGCACAAGGAAACCAAGCTACGAAGACTAACACATAGTCCTATTAAAAAGTGACTTGAGTCAAGTGAGGAGAGAGGATGACAGAAGGGGAGTGAGAGCTGGAGGTAGGGAGGGAGAAAGAGGCTGAAGAAAGGGAGCAGTTCAACTAAAGTTATGTCCATACGTGAAGGTGCCACTACCGATCTCACTAATGTGTGTGGCGAGGGAGGAAGGGGCGCAGGGCAGGATCTGGAGGGAAACACACAAGTGCTGTGTGCACTTTGAAACTCACTTTCCTGTATGATTACAATGCACCAATACACGTACAAAAAAGAAGCTGGATGTGGTGGCACCACTTGTAATTCTACTACCTGGGAGGCTGAGACAGGAGGATAGCAGGTTCGTGGCCAGCTTCAGAAACCTAGTAAAGCCTTTGCAACTTAATGAGATCTTGTTTAAAAAAAAATAGCGCTGGGGTATAGCTCAAAGGTATAATGCCTCTGGTTAAATCCCTAGCACCACACACACACACACACAAAGTTAAAAAGAATTGAGCAGACCCTTACTTACCTTCCGGGTTTCTCACTAGCTTGCACATGCCCATTTCCCCCCAGTGAGCCACAAACTCTTCTGAGAACTAGTACCTCAGAGGATGCTGTGCACACACCAGGACTTCAACCAGTACCGTGGGGAAAGCCTGGGAGACACAGCTTACCCAAGGCATCAGTGGCATTAACCTGGAGGATGAGCCAGCTGTGGACATTCTCCTTGTTGGACCCAAAGATGGTGAAGACGGTGCTCTTCTCTCCCGGCTCTGTGAGGAGCCCATACACAAACACAGGCTTCTCGGAGAAGATGAATGTCTTCCAGGTCTCCCCTTCGTTGGTGCTGTATCTGCCCAATGCAAAAACACAGTCTCAGAGCTCAGCTTCCACACTGCTTTACCAGGAGCAGCGACCAGGCCCCTTGGGCCAACAGCTGACCTCAGCTTCGGCAGGGAACACGTACATTTGTGCCCTAGCAAAGAAGACCCAGACACTAAAGCCGTCACCTCATGTGGACACAGGACCAACCAAAGGGGCCTTCAGTTTGGGAAAATTTGAGCATTAAAAAAATGATGGTAGCAGAGTACACACTGAATGAAAATAGGGCATGGACTTCTACTGGTGGTAAAAGAGAAAAGCAGAGGAAGAAAAATTTCTTATATCAGAAAAACCACGTAGCAAACACTAAAAAACAGAATGAGAAAAATTATTCTTTATCCCCTACTGTAACAACTTAATCAGAGAAGAAGTACTGCTGGATAATAAAACCACTGAATCAAAGTTTTGGGGACCAGAATGTTGCTGTGATCTAAAGAGAATGACCCATAGACCAGTTGGTCACCACACAGGGGGACATTAATTTTACAGCAGATGATGAGTCACAAGCTTAGCTAAACCTTTGGCGTCATCAATAGTGGGACAACCCAATCGCGTGCACCTCCCGAATAAAACAAGGCATCAACTAAGCTCTTTTCTAAACAACTGGATAAATCTGGAATGTGGGACACTCTATATGACCACTGCTCTGGATTCTCAAAAATACGTCAAGGTCATGAAAACTAAGCACAAACAGAATGGGCAGAGAACTTGTTATAGGTTAAGAGAGACTAAAGAGATCTAACAACCAAATACAACGTGTAGACACCTTTGTAATGTGCAAATCTAATCCAGGATCCGGTTGTAGTTTGACGGAACCCTGAGTTGGAGAGGGGGCGGGGTTAAAATATCTTTCAACAACATGGGACAACAGAGAAAATATAAATTATAAATACACCTTGAAAGTAGGCCTGACTTCATCTTTGTTTTCTAAGGTATGATACTAGCATTATGATTAAATAAGAAAATACTCTTATTTGTTGGAGATACAAGTTGTTTTTTGTTTTGGCAGTACTGGGGATTGAACACAGGGGCCTTCTACCTCTGGGCTGCACCTGAGACCTGAGACCTTTTTATTTTTTATTTTGAGACAGGGTCTCAGGAAGTTGCCCAGGCTGGCCCTGAACTCACAATCCTCCTGCCTCAGCCTTCTGAGTTGCTGGGATTGCAGGTGTGTGCCACAATGTCTGGTGTAATTGTTCTGATTTTATCTTTTATATAGAAGGGAGGGGGAGGAGAGGAGGACCAGGAAAGGGTAGAGGAGAAGAAAATCTGCCTGGCACTCGTGTCAGTGCCCAGCAAGCTATGAGCTGTTCAACATGAGAAGCCACGGACTCTGGGCTCACCGCAGAGTCACAGGGCCATGGGGTCTCTTACAGCCTAATTATATACAAACCTTCTCTCACCTTTCCCATGTTTTCAAGATTTCAGTTTTACTCTCTCAGGACACCAATGCACGACATAAATCTTTTCATGACACATCCCAACACCTCCTCTCATGCTGAAATTTCTCAAACTGATACTTCAATACAAAGGGTAGAGATTAAGCCACGTGTGGGCATCTGTAGCCACAAGACGACTGTGGACTGGGAGGGGGAGACCATGTGACCCTCCACAGATCCTGTAGGAGGGGAAATTCTCATCCGGCTGACACGCTTTTAGATTCAGTGAGTTCTGAAACAGCTGGATAAGTGAACTCATCCATTCTCCTCCTTATCCAAATGAGCTCAAGGCTTAGTGCTCGTTATGCAAACTGCAGACCTGGCCTGATCATCAGACATGATGGGAGAGATCCACCACCCCAGTGATAATGTTGTAAGTCCATCTATTTGTAAGTTGCCAAGTTTATTCCACTTAAGAGCTCCCAGAACAAAAGATAACCTCAGGAAATGACTCATCCTGTTTCTTGAGATTCCCAGAGGGCTCTGAAAATAAGGCCTTAATGTACTAACCTGCAGGTGCATGGCCAGGCACAGCCTCATCTCTGAGAATAAACTGCTCATTTAGACAATGGTATGCTTTCAGAATTTGGGAGAAAGGGCGGTCCATTACCAAATACCACCATGGTGAAGGGAACATCTATCTTGGACTGAATTCAAGTCCTAAAGGAGAGCTTGGGCTGATGAAATAAAAGTGACAAGAACCTTGGGAGAAAATAAACCAAATCATCACTGAATTCTCAAGTCATGAAAGAGGATGCATGCAGGGCCCCTGCCCTTAGAAGAACAGAATAATTCAAACTGTTTAGATAACAATATAGACAAAATCCCATGGCCAAGCACTCTCAAGAGGATGGGAAGGGTCAATAACACAATGTAATAATGCAATATAAGACTATAAGCCACTAATAAATGTCACAAAATAAAATACAACCACAGACACTTTAAAGGGGGGAAGTAGTGGTAGATAGTCAACATACGACACCATCATTTGGGTACACAGAAAGATTCTTGATAATCTCAGATTGTTAAATAACATGTTCAGGATGGGAAGGGTCATATAATCAAGAGCAAAAAATTAAAGAGCAGCAGTACTCTGCCAGCTCATTCTAACTCTAAGTCTAGTAGAGTGTTAGAACAGCAGCCAGATAACCCAAGTTATGAAAATGAGTCAAAGATTATATCTTTGATTGCCCAAATAAATGATAAATGGTTGAGTCAGTGAGATGGTGGGTGGGTTAACTAGTTAAGGATTAGAAAGGAATAGATCATGGTTCTGATGGTCAAAGGTATAAATAACAATGATATTTACTATTTTTGCATTTATCTTTGTGAAGGAGAAATGGATCTTCAACCTGGAAAAGGCCTTAAAAAAAAAAAAAGAGACAGAGAGAGAGAGAAAGGATGGAAGAATCCCTTTTAGTAACCTCTAGATGAGTCATGGAGAACAAAGATCTCAAAGACTTAGTTTTATTTACCTAAAGAAGAAAAGGTGGTTTCAAGAATCATGAAACAAGTGATTTGAGAACACTGAGAAAAGGAAGCCAGGGCTGGGGACCAAATAGCTTCATACCTGTCAAAAAGAACAGATCCCATTTCCTTTTCTCCTGATAACTCTTTATTTGAAGAACAGGATAATGATAGCATTATTTTTAATGAAGATCTTTGTGGACCACACAGTAAGATAAAATGCATTCACTGCTAATGAAACAAACAAACCCCAAGAGGGCATATGCACTGTTTGATCTCAACTCAAAAACTTCTACTTCTCACAGAGCTTGACACACATGTACACAATCTAAAAGGTGAATCTATTGAGTTTGCAAAGCCTAAGTATACAGAAAATAAACCCAAAGTGCAACTCAAAATGCTTCATACATAAAAAGAATAAGCAAAAGTGAAAATAAGAGCCGGGCGTGGTGGCGCACGCTTGTAATTCCAGCATTCGGGAGGCTGAGACCGGAGGATCCGGGTTCGCGGCCAGCCTCAGCTACCTAGTGAGGCACTCTGCAACTTAGTGAGACCTGGTTTCAAAATAAAGAATAAAAAATAGGGCTGGGGTTATAGCTCAGAGGTAGAATGCCCCTGAGTTCAATCCCCAGTACCACAAAAAAAATAAATAAAAATAAAAATAATAAAGTGGTTAAAATGGTCAGTTTAAAAAAAAGTGAAAATAAAAATAAGTTTCTCCACTTACATTCAAAACCTACCTGCTCAAATATGGGATAGGAAACATCTGGCCTTTAATGAGATCCATAAGAAAATGGGCTGTCTGAATTTTTTAGTTGATAGAACTCAGCCTGCTGATATGCTACAAGATGGATAAATCTCAAAAATACTATGCTGAGTTAAAAAAAAAAGCTAAAATACAAAAAATATATGAACATATGAAATTCTGGAGTAGGCAAAATTAGCTTACAGTGATAAAAATAAAATTAGACAAGCAGTTTCCTGGAATGGGCAGGAAGATGGGATGGGTAACATTGGCTGGGAAGGTGCACATGGTATTTTCTGGGGTGAGAGGAATGCTCTACATCTTGACATACATCTTTTAGAACCGATGAAGCAGTGTATTTGAGATCTGAGCCCTCTATGGTATATAAATGATACCTCAATTTAAAAAATATAATAGAGTTACCAGTCTGAAGTGGCTGTCAATAATGGAAATACAGCCCCAGAACTGTCATAACGGAAACAGTGTCCTGATAAAGTAGGTATTAATCCCAATGTCTTTTGCATGTCTCAGCCTACTGGAGTCAGAGCTGGGACCTACACTGAAAGATGAGATTGAGCCAGGCATGGTGGCGCACACTTGTAATCCCAGCATTTGGGAGGCTGACACCGGAGGATCCGGGTTCGCGGCCAGCCTCAGCTACTTAGTGAGGCACTCTGCAACTTAATGAGACCTGGTTTCAAAATAAAGAATAAAAAATAGGGCTGGGGGTGTAGCTCGGAGGTAGAATGCCCCTGAGTTCAATCCCCAGTACCGCAAAAAAAAAAAAAAAAAAAAAAGATGAGATTGTCAGCTCTACAGCAGAACCTAGAAGGTAAGGACTTGGGATCCTACAGCAAACGAGGAAAGGAACTGGGGATGTTTTCCATGGAATGGCAATGCTCAGGAGGACGTGGGTGGGGTCCTCAAATGTCCTAAAGGCCCTTGGATGAGATAGAATACCTGCTATGTGACTCCAGGGAGCAGACTTAAGCCCACAGAATAGACGCTGGAGTGAGGGACACTCGGTTCTCCCTTACTGAAGAACCTACACTCATAAACAAATGAACAAATGAGCAAACAAGCAAATCAACAACAAACTGTCCCAAAGGGAAATGAAAGCGCCATTTGATCTGCAAATTCCCTATTTCTAGAACTGTTCAAGCAGAGACGGGATGACCCTCCATCACAGGTGCCAAGGCTGAACCCGCTAACATAACAGGTCCAGGTCCCTGAAGGCCGTCTCCACGAGGCACAGTGCAACCACTGAGATCCAGCTCGTCCCAACCTGCCCTGCAAGCCTACACTTTCTCCTCTGCTCTCTCGTGACTGGTACACGTAAGGTCCCCAGGGCCTCGACTTACCATGCCCCCTCCTCCAGCCTCATTTCTCACCAGGGCCCAACTCCCAACTTGCATCCCATTTATAGAAAAGAGCTGTGCAGTCCACACTGGCTCACGCTGCTCCATTGCTCCCAAGCTTCCTGATCCTGAAATGGCATCCCACCATGCCTTCTAGCCTCCAATTCTCAGCTCAAGTTCTACCTCCTCCAAGAAGCCTCCCTCCCTGTCTGCTGGGCAGCACTCCCCAGCCCTCACTGTGGCCCCCACTGCACCCCGTGTTCACCAAGATCTCACGCCGTGCTGTGTTTAAATGACCTCGCCCTCGCTTTGCTGTGCCCACACGTGGCACCTGGCCTCTCTCCTGGCATATAGAAAGGGCAATAATTAACATATGCTGAAGGAAATTAAATGTACCACGCTGATTTTCTTTCTTTCTTTTTTATTTTAACCGTCTCTCAGTTACTGAAGTTAAAAGGTGATAAGGACACCTGCTCCCCTGCACCTCAAGGGGCAGAAGCGATCACCTGGGGGTTAGAATGAAGTGGGCACAACCCCGCAACCATCTTATAAGTGCTACCACTGGCGTTTAGGGTCTGATTGGAGGGAGGAGTTTGGAACTGTGGGGCTGCTTCCATAACTTGGGCCCAGAAAAGGCAGCTGCTTTGCTGTGTGTACTCTTGTGCAGGGGCTTTTCAGAGGAAAGCCCTAAAAAATCAGAAATCTTCTTGGAAAAAAAAGATGCCTTTGAGCAAATCCAAAATATCAGTGACTATCATTAATATCACCACACTGACAGGCACACTGCCAAGAAGAAAGAGAAATTGATCTCATCCCTTATGATCAAGCTGACAAACTTGTGTTTGGATATTTTGGGTCAGGATGCAGAAACACAGCAGTCCCTTCCCTGAAGAGCACTGATCCCAGTGAAGGCTCCTCTGCATGCCCGGGGCCGACTCCCAGAAACAGTCTGCTGAATGGATGACTAAGTGAATCCCAGCCCAGGCTCTGATTTGAACCTTTCAGACATGCAGACACAACAGCAAAACAAAGCGCTCCACTTCTTGCCCTCGATTTCAATTAACAAATAACAAAGGTAACAGTCTCCATGGAGAATCAAGGCCGAGGCTGCAACAACTGGCAGTTGACTCTTAGTTATCTGTGCTAATCAGGGAGAGAGACATGAATAATTTAAATGAGGAACCACCCAGAGAAAAAAAGGCAAAAAAAACCAAAACAAAACAAAACAAAAAAAACTCGTACAGTGTGTGTGTGTGTGTGTGTGTGTGTGTGTGTGTGTGTGTATTTTTTTTTTTTTTTTTTGTCAATACTGAGACTTGAACCCAGGGGCATTCTACCTCTGAGCGACACCTCCAGCCCTATTTTTATCATTTATTTTGGAACAGGGTCTAGCTAAGTTGCAGAGGGCCTCACTATGTAGCTGAGGCTGGCCTTGAACCTGCGATCCTCCTGTTTCAGCCTCCCAAGTACTGGGATCACAACCATGCACCACTATGCCCGGCCACCTCTTACTTTAAACATTCCTACTTCTGTCCCCACTACCTCTTAGGATGACTGATGCTACTCTACTTGGCTTTCTTCCCTAAAAATGGATATCAGGTCAGAAAGTGTCCCTTTGAGACAAGCCCCTCCTCCTGGCCCCTCTCTCCCCTGATCCAGAAACATCGCAGAGCCCCAGTGAGCCACACTGGCTCACCTGTGTGTCTTTGGGGCACAAGAAGACAGGACATCTGGCTCACTACAGATCTTCAACAACTAGCAGTGCCTGCTACTTCTGTGAGGCACAAATTAAACCAACAGATAAACAAACGCCAGCATCAACGTGAGAAGCACCACACTTCATCTTCCAAGCAAACACCAATCCGAACATGAATAGAGAGTGCTGTGTGCAAACAGGGCCTGCTCCAGCCCCGGGCTGTAAGGCTGTAGCAGCTGACCAGTGCCACACAGAGTGGAGAAGAGCCGGGTGGAAAGCTAACCCCTCTCTGGTGCCCAGAGGCCAGGCTGCTCAGCACGAGTCAAATTAACCACGGGGGAAACCAGCTCCTAGATCTCTTCCTCCCAGCCACCCACCTCAACAAATGTTTGTGTAATTGACCTGAAATGATTCCTAACAGAAACACGCTCGAGCTCCAGCATGGCACTAACTCGTGACAAATCACATTATTTCTCCTCATATGGAAACTGAGGGAGATAGTGGGTCACCTCTGGGGCCTGCTGGGCACTGCCAGGTTGCACGCTTCAGGAGAGCACCCTGTGCTGGGGGTGCCATTCACCAAGAGCACAACAGCAGTGGTCTCCCTGGTGCAAATGGCACCCTACCCAGATCCCTTCCAGTGTCACAAATCAGTAAAACAAAACTAAGCAAGCCTGGAAGCCTGAGAACACATGGCCTGTTTATTGATCAAGCAAATATGTGCTAAGTGCCTATTTACCTGTAAAGAATAGAAATACTTGTCTAATGGCTTTACTAATGAGTTGAAGAATTCAGGCGTATAATGTAAAGGTAACTACAAAAAAGAGTCAGAATATGATCAATGCCAAATTATTGGGGCAGCCAAGAAATGCTATTAGGCTTGAAAGACAGAGCGAGTGCTCTGGTCGGGAGGTCAGACTTAGAAGGGCCTGAAGCCCTACCCACCACAGAACTCTACTTTTCTAAGAACAGTTTCACATAAGCCTGGCATCACAGCAAACCTCCACTGTGGCTTGAGGATAGAAAGTAACCTTAATATCATCTCCTGCTTTTCAGAGCAGTGGCAAGAGAGGCAAAACCCCTCTGGGAATCAGGCACTGAATAAGTGCCAGGTGGCTACACAGATCTGGGCTGAGCTCAGGCTGATATTTGGGACACATGTACCTGTCTAAAGGAGACCTGTTCCTATTTTCATATTTGCAAATGCTTTATTCAAACCATGCATGAGAGATACCTCCACATAACCTATACAAATTGACAAATGCTACCATGCCCATAATCACCAAATCCTACACCCCCAAGGTCATTAGGAATCGTCTGGGGAGGGCAGTGGGCTTTTGTGGCAGCGGGTTAATCTTCCTGGTTTTGTTTTGCTCTGCGTAGTGCAGGATGACGCTGCACTCCCTGAGCACACATGCGCCAACAGATGGAGTCAGAGGACCAGAAGCACGCCTACGCCTACAGAGGAGCCAGCTTGGAAGGCAAGCGTAATCTGTGGAGAACTTAAATGAGGAACATTGAGAACTGACTCTAAAACCTGAGAGCCACCCAAAGAATGAAAAGCATCCCTGGCCCGGTGCGACTTCCACACATGGCAGTGTACAAAACACTGCAATTGTTTCCTCGCCTACCTTACAACTAGAGGGTGGCATGCTTAGAGGCAGGGGACCACATCCTAGTCCTTTTTAGACACAGTACCTGGCAGGAGCAATGCTTGCTAAACATGGGAGATGCAAATTAAATCAACAGACATAGGAACGCCAGCATAAACTTGAGAAGCACCACACTTCATCTTCTGAGCAAACACCAATCTGAACACGGATACAGAGTGCTGTGTGCAGACGGGGCCACGGCCTGCTCCAACTCTTGGCTGTAAGGCTGCAGCAGCTGACCAGCGCCACACAGAATGGAGAAGAGCCAGTCGAAAGCTAAATGCTTCTCTGCTGCCTGGAAGTCAGGCTGCTCAGCGCAGGTCAAATTAACCACAGGGGTAAACCAGCTGCTAGAGCTCTTTCTCCCAATCACACACCTCTCTCCTGCTGCTGGCCCTCATTTGGAGAAAAAAAAAAAAAAGGCAAGCTTTCTTCCCTGTTCCAGACAAGATGATGACTGGATGCCCCCTCCGCCTCGCTCAGTAATCCAGCTAAAGGATGCGACTCTGAAGCAGGGAGAAGTAAGGGCCAGCCAGCCAGCCCTGAGCAAGCATTAATTGTTCATTAATTGCATGAAATTAATCACAGAATTGCTTCTGATAAAATCAGGACTGAAGAAAATTGAAATTACAGACTCTTGACATTTCTGCTTTTCAGAACTCTGTGTGCAAGCATTACTGCAAACTGAACCCAGCAGGGCTATTATACCTCTAGGCCACACCCCAGGCCTATCTTATTTTTTGAAACAGGGTCTTACTAAGTTGCTGAGGCTGTCCTCGAACCTGAGACCCTGTCTCAGCCTCTCAAGCATTGGGATTACAGGTGTACGCCACCACACCTGGCTCAGAATAATATCTTGCACAGAATACAGGACATTATCTAACAAACTCTGTTACTAACAAGCAGGAAGACCTTGAGCAAGTCACTTCTCCTTGCTAATCCAGCTTTCTCACTTGTAAAATAAGGTAGGTAAGCCCTAACATCCCTTCCAGTTCTGTGTCCAAGAACCTGCAAGACCAAAAGTAGCACAGTAAAGGTCAACCATCCATCAAGTTATGTCTGCAATAATTATTACTCATATATTATTATCTGTCATTAGATGGTATTAGTCATTCTATGAGCAAAACTGTGTGTGCATGTCATGCACAAAGCAAAGTTAAAGAGTCTAACTTTTCAATCATTAGCAATTCTCTATATTTATACAGTTGCACTTTTCCTTATCAGTAAAGTTATTTTACTTGTTTCTCCAAATCCCCCTTTGAGATAGCAAAGGCAGGTCATTACACCCACTTTATAAATCAGGAAAGTTTAAGTAACTTCCAGAGATGTCAAACTGTGCTGTCAACAACCTCGTGCTGTGGAGAGATAACCCACCTATGATCATGGACATAAATTTCTGGGGAGCAGCCTAACACTAAAAGGAAGGGCTCAGTTGGAAGCACTTACTTCAGCTCGTTGGTCTCCATGCCCTGGGCGATGGCCATGATGATGCCGCCGTGGTCTCCCCAAGTGTAGTAGTGAGGTCCAGGAAGAGCCTGCAGAGAGAAACCAGCAGTGATGCCCCCACTGTGGAGGTAACTACGTAGAAGCCATGGACACACACACACACACATGCACATGTCATGTACATGTCACATACACACCGGAGGCAATGCGACCACCTGAGCACAACTTTTCAATTTACAAAACATATTTGCCTCCATCACTTCACTCCACCGCAACCCCAGAGCCACGCTCTCATATCCTGACTCTTCCCACATGCACAAACAAGGCCCACTAAAAAGCAGAGGTAGAAGAACTCAACCCCCAATCTCTGACTCTCACCAACCAGTGGTTGAAAATTAACCAACTAGGGTGTGAGAGTGAGTTTGCCCAGCACATGTAAGACCCTGGATTTCACCCCTAGCAAGGCAAAAAAATTAATCAACTGCAGTTCCAGCTCTACTACATTGGGATAAGCCCCTATGGCCCATCCTTCCTAGTAATTACAACTAAAAACTCTAAGAAAAAATGCAAAAACAACTATCAGAGGATGCTGAAAAGTAAGTAAAAGCAGGGGCTTATGGAGTGAGTTATGGGTTCCCTTGGGCAGCTTTGCCCTCAAGTGAAAGACCCAGTCATGGAGCACTTCAGTTATAGCCAGAGAGCTCAAGCTTTAATAGAAACTGATTCTGCCAAAGGAACTAGGTTTTCCTAGTTCCTAGAAGCTCTGCAGGCTGGGGAAAGTGCATGTGGAATCCCACAGGGCAGAGTGTCAAAAAAGTAAATCCCCCAATTCTAAGTATGAAACTCACCTCAGTCTCAGCCTCACCCTTAAACTACATGTCTGTGAAAGAGACCCAAACCAGCTCAGCAAAAGCTCAGCAGACTGAAATGACGTTTGAGCTACCTGCCACAGGAAGAATCTAAACTGACTGATTGCACACTGAGAGGAAAATGTCAACGTCCTGCAGAAGATTGCACTCCACACATCTCATTTGCATGTCCAGAATCCAAACAGAAATTAATCAACATAGAACATATAAATCTACCCATAAAAGGAGTCCAATTCTCAAGAGAAAAAAGATTACCCCCAGGTGCCAGTCACAAAACCATACATATATTGAGATTTTAAAACAGTTTTGAAGCAGTGTGTGGTGGTGCACGCTTGTAAATCCAGTACTTGGGAAGCTGAGACGAGAGGATCACAGATTGGAGGCCAGCCTCAGCAACTTGTGAGACTCTCAGCAACCTAGAGATCCGGTTTCAAAGTGAAAATAAAACAGAGCTAGGAGTGTCATCGAAGGTAGAATGCCCCTGAGTTCAATCTGCAGTACAGAAAAAAAAAAAAAAAAAAAAAAAAACAGCTTTAAAATATGTGAAATAAACAAAAGATAATACAAGTATCAGATAGAAATTTTATAATAGGAAAACAATACCTAAAATAAATTCACTAAAAGGCTCAGCATCAGAGCAGAAGCAAAAGAGTTACTGAACTTGAAAGTAAATATAGATTAGTAGAAATTGCCCATTCTAATGGAAACACAGGGCAAAAAGGTAAGGGGAGCATCACAGACTTGTGGGACAGTAACAAAAGGTCCAAAGTGTGTAACTGGAATCTGGGAAGAAAAGGAAAAAGGGGCTGGGGCAGAAAAACTGTTTAAAAAAATAATGGCTGAGAATTTCCCAAATTTGGTCAAAGACGTGAATTTATAGATTTAAGATCAATATACAAAAACAAGATAAACTCAAAGAAAACTCCTCCTAGACACATCAGAACAAAACTGCTGACAAAGAGATGAAAAAAAACCTTGAAAGCACCTAGAGAAAAATATCATGTTATATACATACATGAAAGTGCATGCAGATAAGACAGTGACATGTTACATACATACATACATGGAAATGGCCACAGGCTTCTCCTCAGAACCCAGGGAGGCAAGAAAACAACTGGACATCTTTAAAGAACTGCCAACCCAGATTATTATCAACCCAGAATTCAATGATACAAGAAACATATCCTATGCAAATGTGTGTGAAATACGAAGATTAACATCAAATACCAAGAGAATTTACAGCCAGCACACCTCTTTAGAAGAGATGCTAAAGGAATTTCTGTAAGCTGCAGGGAAATTTCCCAGGGGGCAAACAGAGATCTTCAGGTTTAAAGGAAGACCCAGAGAAACAAACGGGTGAAAATTCAACAGTGCTTTTTCACTCTTAAATTCTTAAAATTTCATATGATAATTTAAAGCAAAACCAAACTTCACCTTGAAAGTTTGCAGTGTGTTGATATGATGGTATGTGTAGTCACAACGTAAAGGTGGGAAAAAGAGAAAGAAAAGGACTTATCTGATTGCAAGGTTTCTAAGTTTTATATTAAGTATAGTATTAACTCAAAGACGGCTGAAAGATTAGATATGTAATTTTAATCCTTAGAACAAGCACTAAAAAAAAATGACAGAAAATAAAAAAACAATATCCAAATAAGATATATTACTAAAAATATCTAAAAGGAGCAGAGAAATTAAAAAATATAAGGGATAAGGAAAAAATAAAAAATATTAGATATAGATCCAACCATCTCAAAAATTATATTAAATGACAAAGGTATAAGTATTTTGGTTAACAAGTGGCAGAATAAATAAATAAAAAGTGCAGGACTCCACAACATGTTGCCTACTTTAAATATAAAGATACAGATTCCTGTGAAAGATATACTACCCAAATGGTGAGCATGAGAAGGCTCAAGAGACTGTTTCCATATCAGATGAAACAGACTGCAAGACAAAGACTGCGGCCACAGAGAAGAGGGGCATTTTATAAAGATAAAGAGAACAATTCATCAGAAAAGATCATTAGAAATGTGAATACACTTAATAACAGAGGCTCAAAATACACGGCAAAAGAAAACAAAATCATGGGGCATGGGGGCACACACTTAATAATCCCAGTACTTGGGAGGCTGAGACAGGAGGATCGAGGTCTCCCAGCCAGCCTCAACTACTTAGTGAGGCCCTCGGTAACTTAGTGAGACCCTGTTTCAAAATAAAGAATAAAAAATAGGGCTGGAGGTGTAGCTCAGAAGCAGAATGCCCCTGGGTTCAATCCCCAGTTCTGCCAAAAAAAATTTTTTTTTTAAATCAGCTAGGTGTGGTGGTGCATGCTTATAATCCCAGTATTTGGGAGGATGAGACAGGAGAATCATAGTATTTAGGAAAGTCTTAGCAAGTAGTGAGACGCTCATCAACCTAGTGAGACCCTGTTTCAAAATAAAAATAAAATAGGGATGGGGGTGTAGCTCAGAGGTAGAATGCCACTGGGTTCAATCCCGGTACCAAAAAAAAAACAAAACCCTCTAGAAAACAAAAGACAACATTATTTAAGGAAAAAACATAATTCTTCAATCACAGTAGGACGTCTTACCATCTATTAGCAATTCAAAGAAGTAGATCCCTCCTCTGTACCCCCTCAAAAAAAAATCAGAATGAACACAGAAGATGGGAACACCAGCGATCACCCTCATATAAATGACAGCTGTGGATGGGGCACGAGTCCTCTGCAGAACACACAGTTCTTTCTGGGGTACAGGGTCCACTCACCAACCCAGACCGCACGCTGGACCACAAAGCGAGCCCTAGTGAAAGATACTGAATCACACAAAGTGTATTCTCAGACTACAAGAATTAAACTAGAAATCACTAAGAAATGTGAACCCCAAATACCTGAAAGTGAAGTGACACTTTCTAAATCGCCTGTCAGTCAAAGATGCTGAAATGTTCTAGAATTGAACGATAACTAAAACCTTATGAACTGAATATTTTTAAATTTTATGAAATGTGAATTATACTTCTATTTTAGAAAAGTCATCAAATAATTCTGACCTTGAAGATAAAAAAACACTACATATATAAACATGTGGAGTAAAAGAAAACTTACAGCTGAGTGTTTATGTTAGAAAAGAAGATCTAAAATCAACAACCTAAGATTATACCTTAACAAACAAAAAGAGAAAAATAAAGGAAAAAATCATAACAAAAATCATCAAACCAGAACACTCACAATAAAGAAAATTAATAGAGCTGAAAGTAGATTCTTTGATAAGACTAACAATGCTGACAAACCGAAAACTAATGAAGAAAAATAGAGAAAACACACAAATAACCAATATCAGGAGTGAAAATTATCAAAGATCCTGCAGAAAATACAACCAACAACATTAGCCCTCCCCCCCCAAAAATGCAGCCACTTAGATGAATAGACAGAATTCATGAAATAAACAACTCACCAAAGTTGACATAAAAAAAAGAAAATATGAATAGTTCTACATCAACCAGAAAAACTGAATTTCTTAACAAAAATATTCCAAGAGAACGGCAGGCCTAGAGAGTGTCACTGGTGAATTACCCAAGTAAAATTGACACCAATCAAACTTTGTCAGACAATAAAGACGAGGGATGACTAATCAGCATGGTTCCTGAACCAGTCAAACCATAACATTAAAACTTAATAAAGACATCACATTGCAAAAAAAAAAAGAGAGAGAGAGAGAGAAAATTTCAGACTAGTATCTCTCATGAAGAATGCAAAAATTCTTAACAAATTTTAGCAAGTCAAACCTAGCCATTTATAAAAAGGATAATGCATCACGACCAAGTAAGGTTTATTCCAGCAACTGAAAGTATCTATTCATGTGATGAGTCATAACAGAATAATAAAGAAAACTCATTTCATTATTTAATAGATATAAGAAGAAAATCTGACAAAATCCAAAAGCTATTCATGATGAAAAATTCTCAATAATCTAGGAATAACAGGGAATTTTCTCACACATTGATAGAGTATACATGTGAAAATCTCTTCTAATGACATGTACAATAGTTTTTCCATTGCAAAGGCCGAATTGCTTTCACAAAACAGGGAATGTGGCAAGAATGCCCATGTTCACTGCTTCTATTCAGCACTGAAAGGAGGTCCCAGCCATCATAGAAAGAGGAAAGAAAGGAAGAGAAGAGGAGAAATAGAAGAAAAGGGTGGGAAAGAAAAAAAAAAAAACAATAAGCCAGGCATGCTGGCACATGCTTGTAATCCCAGTACTTGGGAGGCTGAAACAGGAGGATGGTATGTTCATGGCCAGCCTCAGCAACTTGTGAGGTCCTCTGCAACTTAGTGAGACCCTGTTTCAAAGTAAGGAATAAAATAGGGTTGGGGATATAGCTCGGAGGTAGAATGCCCCTGGGTTCAATCTCCAGTACCACCAAAAAAAAAAAAAAAAAAGGAATAAAAGATAAGAAAGGAAGAAATGAAACTGTTTTTTCAAATGGAATGATTGCTTATAGAGAATCTGAAAAACTACTAGAAGTAATTGATTCATTTAGTAAAGTCACAGAATACAAGGTCAAGGTCAATAAATGAAAATCAGTTGTATTATTATATACTAGCACAGAAATTTGAAAATGAATATAAAACACCATTTATAGTAACAATAAAATAAAAACTACCTAAGAATAAAGGTAATAAAAGATATATAAGATCTCCACATTAAAAACTAAGAGAAATTAAAGAACACATGGAGAAATATACTATATTCAAGGAGCAGAGATTCAATATTATGAAGATGTCAATTTTCCCTCAAATTGTTCTATAAATTCAATGCAATTCCAATTAAAATCCCAGTAGGTCTTAGAGAAATTAGTAAACTAATTCTAAAATGTGTATAGAAATACAAAGGGTCTAGAATAATGAAGGCAGTTTCTAAAACAAAGATGGAAGGCTTACTGAAAGTATGCAATTTTACTAAGCTTTATGAATAAGGCTTTGGTAATCAAGACAATTTGATACTGGTGGAAAGACAGACATATAGATGAAAAGAACAGTATAAAAAGTCCTGAAACAGACCCCATGCATATGTGACCAATTGATTTAAAACAGGTGCCAAGGCAATTCAATAGAGAAAATAGAAGTCTTTTCAATAAATGTTCTTTTCAATAGATAAAACAGAAAAAGGAAGTCTTTCTAATAAATGAATCAATTGGATCCATCCCATGGAAAAAAATGGGTATCAATTCTTCCCTTATACCACATATAAGAATTAACCCAAAATGAATCCTAAACATAAAGCCTGAAACTGTAAAATGTGTAAAAGAATACATGAGGGAAAATAAAATATCTGAAATTTTACAAACACTTGCCATTGCCAGTATCAGAAAGTAGGTGGAACAATCAGAATTCTCGCACGCTGCAGGCAGAAACATAAAATGTTCCATCGACTATGGAAAACAACGGGCAGCTCCTTAGGGAGTCACACATGTTGCTACCACACTGTCCAGCCACTCCATTCCTAGGTATCTGATCAAGTGAAATAAAAACACACATTCGCACAAAAATGGATACATGAGTATTAATAAAAGCTATGTTTTTAATAGGCAAAAACCATCAACAGATGGAGGAATAAACAGACTGTAGTAAATCCCTATGGGAGACACAAATCAAAAAAAAAGAAAAAGAAGAACTTAAAACCATCAGGATAAATGATAGAAGCCAGTCCCCTCTCCCCGCAAAAGTACGCACTCTGAGTCCATTCATATAAAACTGTAGAAAATGCCACCTTGTACCTTCACAGGAACAAGAATGAAAAGAAGGCTTCATTACAAAGGGACGGAAGAGGTGGTGGGGATGTTTGTTATCTATGAATTATTGTACTTTCCTGTGCTTCAATGTTGTTAAGGAAGAAAGCCTAAGAAAGGGATTTTGAGGACTAGAAAATTTTCATAACTACTTAGTAGGAAAAGAAAACCGAGATTGGTCCTGGTGTTTCAGTCGGCATTGTGTCTATTCCATCCTGCTCCCTCTCCCCGTACTGCCCTGTACACCCCAGACCAGGCCTCTGAAGGCCAGGCGGGCCTCAGAGACCCGGTGCTACCTCAGAGTCTCAACTCTTCATTCCCTAGTTAGTCCTCTGCTAGTTTCCAAAGCAAGGTCCTTTCTGTGGTGCCTGCTTCCTGGCAGGTGTCAGGTACACCAGGAGGGAGGCGCTGACAGCCACCCCCAAGAGCCAGATGACACCGCTGTGCCAGAGGGGGAACAAGGCTTCGCTTACTGCCCAGAAGAAAATCACCTGCAGATGCTCAAATCCCAGATCACACCCGCAACAGAAAGGACCAGCAAACCTCAGCCTGTCCACAGAGGAGAGGACATCTGATTCCAGAAGAAATGACCACCACCAAGGAAGGGGAAAGTGGCTGCTTAATCCTTCCCATGGGAGCAGGACAGGGTGGCCTGAGAATTCCAGCCCTGTAACTTCTGACTATTCTGTCCTTATCGACCTCCTTAACCTTTGCCATCAGTCCACTGTCATGCTGTGCACAGACCTTAATACACACATATGCCGCATGCCACACACACACACACACACACACACACACACACAGCATCTGAGTCCCCTCTCTCATTTGGAAGGATGACAAGTTTTGTCACAAATAAGGTATGTAACAGTCTCTCTCTCTCTCTCTCTCTCTCTCTCTCTCTCTCTCTCTCAAATAAGGTATGTAACAGTCTCTCTCTCTCTCTCTCTCTCTCTCTCTCTCTCTCTCTCTCTCTCTCTCACACTGTATATAACAGTCAGTCTCTCTCTCTCTCTCTCTCTCTCTCTCTCTCTCTCTCTCTCTCTCTCTCTCCCAGGGACATTTATCTCTGAGCTACATCCCCAGCCCTTTTATTTTCATTTTGAAACAGGGTCTCACTAAGTTCCTGAGAATGGCCTTAAGCCTGTGATCCTCCTATGACAGTCTTTATATAAACTGCAGAAAGTCAAGCAAATGCGGGAGATGATTACTCCTCCAGTTATTACAGATCTCCATGAGAAAGGATGCACAACTGTCTCCCAGTACGAGGCCCCTGAGGAAGGGACCGAGGTCTGTGGGCTCTGTGGAGAGCACGTCCACACTGCCTCTGATGTGGGAGTTAATGAACTCCTGCCCAATGGGATGCTGGGTTTGACCCTGGGACTCCCTGGCATCCTCAGGGCCACTGCTGAAGGCAAGCCCTGCAGAAGGAGACCAGATGCACTTCTTAGGGTTTCACAGCAGGCTACTGAGAAACACTTTTTTCCAAGTTTGGGGATTCTCCAAGGCCCAAGGCTGGGCTGAGTTAGCATCTTGGGGCTGGAGAACTAGTTAGCCACACCCTCAGAGGGGCATAAGGAGCACTCAAGGGTCCAAGCTCGTTGTAGCACCTTAAGGCAGAAAGTCTCCTTCCACAGCACTGAAGGAGACACAAGTGCCCACACTGCATGACTTCAGCTCCAATGTTATGCAGAAAAACAACCATTTCAGTCCCCACACCTCCTCAACACACTGCAATTCACGGAGCCACAGAGCAAATGTTTACTGAGCACTTGCTCCACGCCAGGCACTGTTAGACCCCAGGTAAAGAAGCAAGCAAAAAAGACATTCTCTTTGCCCTCGTGGAACATAGCATCTTAGGAAATTTGGTCAAGTTCACAGATGTTTCTTAAAAAGTTAAAAAAAAGATCCGTTTTTTATTTAACATAAGGTTTTGGCAAAACCCTGAGTGCACATTATAAGTGTGAATACCAATCGGCACAATTGGCTCTCTCCTGGTCACCTATAGTTATACTGGGCATCATAGGCCTGCACCAGGGACCACGTGTACCCCTCAAATGCCAAGGCATAGTCCACATCCTCACACAGACAAGGACCGAGGGGTGGGACCTGACCTCTCGCCACCGGGCTCCCGCGCTGCTGGAGACATACACGTTGGTCTTGCTGGCCAAGTTCTTTCCCACGGAGCCTAAAAGACACGGGGAAGAATTTATTTTCATTTCAAGAATATGTCAGAGAATCACCTTGTCCAACCAGAAATTCTGGGCAGTACCTAGCAACCAAGAATGTCTTAAAACCAGGCAGTATAGCCACTGCTGGAGATGGGGGTGACCGCCCTGTACAGGGCTGCCCGCATCCAGCCCACTGCAGGCCCTGGGAGAAGAGGCAAAGCACGCTTACCAGTGGCAATGATGAGGCCGGGGGCAGACTCCTTGGACAGGATGGGCATCCTCCGGAGCTGGAGATTGAGCAGCTGACTGAGACGCTGGGCCAGGTGGAGGGAACAGCCTTGGGAAAGCTGCGGAACCAAAGTTCCAGGAAGGGTCAGCACACCACACCATGCCTCGGGCTCCCCAAACCCAGAGGCCTGGCCCCCAGCAACCCAGACTCACAGCCCACCTGTCCCCACGCTCCCCGCCCCACACAGAGCAGGTCATCCAAACCCACATAAAGATCTATTGCTGAAGAAAAGAGAAAAATAACCTAAAAACTCCTGAGTCTCCCAAGAGATAACATTTATAAGTCAATGCCAACTCAAATTGACAGGAAAGGCGCCCCTCTCCCAAAAGGTTTCACCAAAATCCTCACACGTGACTGGAAGCCAAAGAGAAATGAGGCGCTGCTGGGACGCACATTTCCTAAGTCGGTGGAGAGGCCCCAAATATGATCCCGGCAATTCTGAGAGAAGGAACGGAGCTAAAAGTCCTCAAGTCTCCCTGATGAGCTCTCAGACGTACGACACGTGAGAGACAAGCACCAAAGGAGTCCCGTTATGCTTTTAAAAAAGTGTTCTACATTTGCACAAAGATGCAGGCACACAGAGCCAGGCAGCATGCTACTTAAGCTGGCCTCCTTTCGTCTGTCCACGTTTTAATAGTTCCGCTGCAGATTGCCAGGACAAAGCTCCTGCTCTATAGACATGTCTGATTCTCCTGGCCAGGAAGTGATTGCTCAAGGTTATTCAAAGGTGTACAGCCTTCTAAGAAGGGGAACTGTATGTGTTTATGGTACAGGGAAAAAATCATAACAAGGTTTGCTGCATCCACTTCGGATCTTAACAAAGACCCATCTTGCTAGCTTACCACCTGGTCTGGCCAATGAAAACTGGAGCAAATTAGATGGAGTCTCAGAGAAACTACTTGCCACTCCCCGTTTTTTGGCTCATGTTTCATTGCCCGAAAAAAAAAGACTATTTACAAGAGCATTTCTGTATCCTAAGACAATCAGACTTTAGCCATTCTTAGATATCCGTTTTGTACTTAAGATCTGAAGGATCGCCCGAAGGCCACACGCTAAAAGCTCGGTCACCAGCCTGTCACGCTACTGGGAGGTGATCAACCTTTGGGAAGGAGAGCCCCGTGGAAGGAATTTGCATCACTGACGAGGGCCCTGGAAAGGAATATGGGGACCCCAGCCCTTTCCTCTCCCTACCCCGTCCTGGTCACCATGTCAGCAGCTTGCTCTGCCACTCTCCCCACCAAGATGTCCTGCCTAACCACAGGCCCAAAGAGGCGGGGTCAAGTGACCATGGACTGAAACCACGAACCTTTTCTCCTTGTAAGTTGACCTTTCTCAGGTAGACTGTCATAGCATCAGCAAGCTAACATACCACTCAAACTCAGAAGTAGAAACTACCCGTTGCTTAACTGTTCTCTAGTTCAGAAACTGATTAATCAGGGAAAGAAAAAGCTAAATTTTCATAATACAATTAATTCTATTTAACCAGGTTCTGACCCTCATGGCTTGCTCAAAACCTTCCCATTCTAGGCACACAAAAACAGAGATGAACTGCTGAGATCACAAGATACTACTGAGGGAAGTATCTAGGAATTTGTCTATATCCATTTATAGCCTGCCTCTCTCCAAAATTAGACTTAATGCAGTAAATCAAAACCTGTTGTCGCCGGGCGTGGTGGCGCACGCTTGTAATCCCAGCATTCGGGAGGCTGAGACCGGAGGATCCGGGTTCGCGGCCAGCCTCAGCTACCTAGTGAGGCACTCCGCAACTTAGTGAGACTCGGTTTCAAAATAAAGAATAAAAAATAGGCCTGGGGGTGTAGCTCGGAGGTAGAATGCCCCTGAGTTCAATCCCCAGTACCACAAAAAAAAAAAAACCTGTTGTCGAAAAGGGAAAAAGTACATTCTAGGGCAAGAGTCTCCAAAAGAATTTTCCCTTTTAGGCCCCAGACAAAGAATATAGGAGAGTCGAAGTTTACCATGGACAAAATTCAAAAATCTAACACGTTAGAGTTTCTCCAAAAATGCGCACAGCTTACATTTTTCTGAGTTCCTTGTGCCCAGGCCCTAGCTGGAGTGGGAATGGAGCAGCCAGTGGGTGTCACAGGAAGCCAGGCAGCACACTCTGCAGCTGCGTAGGCCAAGGAAGCACTTAATGGAACTGCCTAGTACACTGTAACATCCCTAGCTTTTCAGAGAGGCCCATGGGCAGGAAAGACGGTACACTCCTAAGTTACATTCAGAGAAGAATTTTAAAACTACTTCCACAGAAATATTTAAGAGGTTCCCAAACAATATTGGTTTGAAGTATAATTGCTGTTTTGGCATTCTTTTTTAATAGAAGAAATGCCAACATGTGTTTTTTTGTTTTGTTTTGGTGGTGGTGGCACTGGAGATTGAACCCAGGAGCATTCTACATCCCCAGCCCTATTTTTATTATTATTTTGAAACAGATTCTTGCTAGGTTAATGAGAGTCTCACTACTTGCTGAGGTTGTACATGAACCTGTGATCCTCCTCTCTCAGCTTCCCAAGTTACTGGGATTCTAAGTGTGTACCACAACATGTGTTTTTTACATAGTTAAGTCCAAACAACTTAATAAGTTAGCATGTTATAATAGCCTAGTATAGTATATGTAAACTGGAAGAAAAAATAACATTTAACTTAGGCGAGTTACTAAAGAATTCACATGTCTAACAGATGTCAAGAATCTCAGTGATTCCCGAAAAACTTTGAAATATTGGGCTGGGGGGGAGTTTAGTGGTAGAGCACATGCTTAGCATGGGCTGAACTCAATCCCCAGTACCCCCCATCCCCCCCCCCCCCAAATCCGTTTTTAAAAATATCCATGGCCCTGGAGTTTCCTCTGCACCTGTGCACAGTGCCTTGGTGTGGAGTCTGGGACCTGCAAGGCGGATGCACAAGAGTGTGTTTCCAGTGAGTATTAGATGCAGAACACCACTGCAGATCAGAGCTCTCTTCCTTGTAGTAACAAGCCAAACAAGAGTAAAGCATCCATACCTCACAATTGATTTTCTCTCCATACTCCGTGAAAGCTGGAGCCTGAAGAAATTCCCAGGTCCCCCCCTTGTCAAAGGTGATGACTGATCTCATGTTCTCCTCGTTCATAGAACCATTTATCAGAGTGGCGATGTAGACTCCCTGTAACCCTTCCACACGATGGAAGTCAGCAAATGGCTCATTCGCAAAGTACCTGCAGTAAAAGGAAAACTTGACACTGGATTGATATTTGTTTGTTTGTTTTTAATTGTACATAACATGAAATCAAACCATTTTAAAGTACACAATTGCAGGGCGTGGTGGCGCACGCTTGTAATCCCAGTACTTGCGAGGCTGAGACTGGAGGATCCAGGTTCGAGGCCAGCCTCAGCTACTTAGTGAGGCTCTCCATAACTTATTGAAACCCTTTTTCAAAAATAAAGAATAAAAAATAGGACTGGGAGTGTAGCTCGGAGGTAGAATGCCCCTGGGTTCAATCCCTAGTACTGCAAAATAAATAAATATATATATATATATATAAATAAAGTACACAATAAATAAATAAATATATATATATATAAATAAAGTACACAATTCACCAGGACTGAGTACATTCACAGTGTTGTGCAGCCACCAACACTATCTAGTTCCAGAACATCTTCCTCCCTGGCAGTCATTGTCCATTTCTCCTTCCCTTCCCTGGCCCTGGCAATCACTGGTCTGCCTTTTGTCTGTATGAATTTGCCTTTTCTGGACATTTTATATAAGTGAAATCATGCAATATGTGGTCTTATATACCTTGGTACTTTCCCTTAACATAATGTTTTCAAGGGTCATCCATATTATAGTATGCACCATTTTGTTTTATGCCTGTATAATCTGAATCTGCTTTTTTTTTTTTTTTTGAGGTACTGGGGATTGAATTCAGAGGCATTCTACCTCTGAGCTCCACACCCTGCCCTATTTTTAATTCTTTATTTTGAAACAGGGCCTCACTAATTTGCGAAGCATCTCACTAAGCAGCTGAGGCTGGCCACAAACCTGCTATCCCCTCTCCCATCTCAGCCTTCCAAGTACTAGTATTATAAGCATGTGACACCATGCCTGGATAATCTGGTCTTTTCTGTACGTGACACTAGGGATTGAACCTAGGGGCATTCTACCTCTGAGCTACACCCCCAGTCCTATTTTTTATTCTCTATTTTGAAACAAGGTCTTGCTAAGTTGTGTAGGGCCTCACTAAGTAGCTGAGACTGGCTACAAACCTGTGATATTCCTGTCTCAGCCTCCCAAGTACTAGGAATACAAGTGTGCGCCACCGCACCCGGCTTATCTACTCTATTAATTTTATTTTTTGCAATACTGGGGATTGAACCCAGGGATATTCTACCTCTAAGCTACATACCTAGCCCTATTTTTTATTCTTTATTTTGAAACAGGGTCTCGCTAAGTTGTGGAGGGCCGTACTAAGTAGCTGAGGCTGGTTACCAACCCACGACCCTCCTGTCTCACCCTACCAAGTACTGGGATTACAAGCATGGGCCAGCACACTTTTTCTTAAAGAGTGAAATTTTAGCTAGATATGATAGCACACACCTGTAATCCCAGTACTTGGGATGCTGAAATGGGACGATTACAGGTTCGAGGCCAGCCTCAAGAATTTGGCAAGGCCCTCAAGCAACTTACTGAAACCCTGTTTCAAAAAAATGTAAAATAGGGCTGGGAGTGTAGCTCAAAGGTAGAATGTCCCTGGGTTCAATTCCTACTACTACAAAAATAAATAAATAAAGAGTGATTTAGAAAAAAAATTGAGGGCCAAGATGCTTATCTGATAAAAAACTACTAACCAGGGGTTTGGGATGACAAAGCTATCACACAAAAGTTGATGTAAAGAATCACATCTACCTCTTCCTTGTGGAAATTGACCCAAATTCTCCAATGAGCCTTGACAAACACGACACATTAATCCAAGACTCGAAAAACATGAGTAACCATGTTCAGACTTAACAATTTAACCTGGTCTCTAGAAATATAGCAAAGGGTTCGACCCAGTGTCCAGGTCCTCGTCAGGAAGTCCAGAGGCATGTGGACCGCTTCCCAACAAGGCAAGCCATAATAGCAAGGAGCCTGAGCTTACACTTGTTAACAAGGAAGCAAGGATTAAGACCCTCCCAGGCTGTAACGGCTATACTAGGATTGCAATCTCCCTGGAAAGGAGCTTTGCACTATAATAGTACACAGGTTACAAATACAACCGGTCTCTGAGAAACAGTGACCACAGTTCACTTGTGGCTTTTAAAATTGGAACCATGCCCTTCACTTCAGGGGCTCTAAGCCACTCTCCAGGCGACAGGATAAAGCAGAGAGCTGCTTTCTTCCACCAGGACTGCTCCACTAGCGCCAGCAGGGAGCCGCCAGCCTCCAAGGCGGGAAAAAGGCAGCGAGCAGCAGTGAAGCGGGAAAAAGGCAGCGAGCAGCAGTGAAGAGCCGCTTCGCTTGGGGCCGCAGACTGAGCAGAATCCTAAATCAAACTCAGAGCTGAGCCCTGGCTCGCTGACTGATGTGTGGTTCCTCGGGTGTCTTTTAGCTCTTTTTCACTTCCTTAGGAAGCGGCTGAAGGCCTGTGTCCTGCTGCCTACGACCTCGGCTCCTGTGTGCGATTCTGGCATCAGGTCATCTGCCAGCCTGGGTTGACTCGGCTTCTATCCCACCTCAGGAGGTCTGGATTTGACAGTTAGATACACCCTGTTTCTTTCCTCTGGCCATATTCCTGAGTTTTATCTTCTACTTCCAAGCATTAGCTTGTGCTCCTTTCCCGGCAACCCCTCTGCATTAGCCCCGGGTCCTACTTCTCTTCCCCTCAACCAGCTCCAGAACACCCGACTCAGCGTCCATTTTCTTCCACCTTGTCCTCATTGGCCGTCACACAGCACTTCCCTTCTTCCCAGAGTGCCCTGGGCAGAGGCTTGCCAGGCGGCTCACCAGGTCCCTTTCAGCCATCACCAGCAGGGAATGCATGCTGGGGGAGCCACTCCTGCCAACAGAGCCAGTGCTCCTCCCTAAGGTGCCCCCAGGGGCCTGACCTGTCATCAGCACATTAGTTCCTCCAAAGAGTCCTACTTCTGGCTACGGCTTTCCAAGAGATCCCTATACAATCTGTCCCCCAAATGCCAGGGTACTCCTCTATTAACAGCTCTTTATTTCTCTAAGGAAATTAGAACCAGTTCCTCTAGCTCATTTCAAACAAAACAGAAATTGATTCTAAACCAGGCAGTCCAAGTCATCTGCTAATTCACCCTTATCCTGTTTCACCTGGCCAAGACTGAGATGCAGATGACAAAAGGTCACCCCACTGAGCAAATCCGAACCCCTATGGCCCAAGATACGATCAGAGAAGAGCAAGAAAGCTGAGCAGGATGTCAGCCTATGAACATTTCTTTTCTTCACTGGACTGCACATTCAGGCGGGGTCGAAGGGAACTATCACACATAAAGAGCTGTCTGTGTAAAGTGGCCCTACGGTCACACAATTGAGGTCACTGCTTCCTAGGGAGCCTCTCTCTCGGCTTCTGGCTTCTACTCTGGCCCACCATAAGCTATTTTTCTGAACTACTTAAAAGAAGAAAGATGAAGAATCTGTTAGAAGCTCTGAGGTGTCCACGCCACAGCCAGAGGCTCTCATAGGCGAGAATTAAAGAGTAAGAGAAAGGCCCAAGAGATAACGGTTCGTGATTTTTAATTATAAAAAAAGTACAGGGAATATTAATCACCCATGAAAATGAATGTGGTACTAATATATATTACATGTGCATGAACCTTGAAAACATTATGGTAAGTCAGAGAAGACCCACAGAAGATCACATATCATATGATTCCATTTATATAAAATTCCAGCTGGCACAATGGCGCATGCCTGTCGTCTCAGAACTTGGGAGGCTGACCAGGAGGATTGCAAATTTGAGGCTAGCCTCGGCAACTTAGTGAGACCTTATTTTAAAATAAAATGGGGATGAGGATGTAGCTTAATGCTAGAATGCCCCTAGGTTCAATCCCCAGTGCCTAAATAAATAAAATATTCCAAAAAGGTAAATCTATAGAGACAGAAATTGGATCAATGGCTGCCAGGAGTTGGAAGAAGAAAATAATGGGGAGAAACCATTTAATAGGGCTGAGGTTTGAGGGGGTTTTTTTGTTTGTTTGTTTGTTTGTTTTTGCGGTACTGGGGATTGAACTCAGGGGCATTCTACCTCCGAGCTACATCCCCAGCCCTATTTTTTATTCTTTATTTTGAAACCGGGTCTCACTAAATTGCAGAGTGCCTCACTAGGTAGCTGAGGCTGGCCGCGAACTCGGATCCTCCGGTCTCAGCCTCCCGAATGCTGGGATTACAAGGGTGCGCCACCATGCCCGGCTGTTTTTTTTTTTTTTTTAGAAATGAAAATACTTGGGAATTAGATAGAGGTGGTGGTTGTCTGACATTGTGAATATACTAAATGCTACTGAATTGTTCACTTTAAAATGGTTAAATTTATGTCATCTGAACTTTACCTCAGTAAGTTATTTCAAAAACAGAAACAAAAAAAGAAGCCAGGGCTGGTGGCACATGCCTGTGGTCCCAGTACTGGGGAATCCTTAGATCTCTTGGATGTACTACGGAATATATTCACGACCTGACCACGTCTGTCATCCCCACTGTGACCACCCTGAGCCCAGCCCACACCAACCCTCCTGGCGTGGACCCACAGTCAGCCCTCCTGTTTCCACCCTGGTCCCTACAGCAGTCAAAGTTCCACACAGCATGGAGGATCAATTCTATAAAACGCAAGGCACCTGCGTGTTCACTTAAAATTACTTACAATACTGCCCATTTATGTTTCTGCAATTTTCTTTATATAATGCAATTTCCAATTTTTTTTAAATTTTGGTACTGAGGATTGAAACCAAGGGCATGCTACCTCCAAGATATATCCCCAACTGACTCGCGTTGGCCAGTCTTTATATTTTTCATATTTTGAAACAGGGTCTAAGTTGCTGAGGCTGGCCTCGAACCTGCAATCCTCCTATTTCAGCCTCCCAAATTCTGGGGTTATGGGCACCACACCTACCCAATTCAAAATTTTTTAAATATAGAAAAAGAACAGAATAAGTGAGATGAAATCTCACCTACTATACAAACAAAACACTAAGTTCTTTCCATGATTGATTCTGAAAGCCCTATACCTCTGAGCCTGCTCTTTCAAATCCTGGTTCTTACATCTCTCCCCCCTTCTTCACACTGTTCAAAGCACGCTGGCCTCGTCCCTGCTCCTAAGGCACACACCACAGCCCCACCTCAGAGTCCCTGAGCTTGCTCTTCCATCTCCCTGCAAGACTCTCCCCCAGTATTTGCCTGGCTGGATTCCTCTCCAGTGTAACCCAGGTACCTGCTCAAACACATCTTCCTGAAATGGCCTATATAAGACAACTCCCTTCTGATTCCCCGCCCCCTATCTCGCTTTATTTTTCTTCCCGGCACATTACCAAGCATATTACACATTTGTTTATGTTCTGTCTCTCTCCAACTAGAATCTAAGCTCCACAGAGCAGGAACTCCGTTCTGACTTGTCATTCCGTCTGCATGGTTCACTCTGCACCTCCACTACCACCTGGTACAAAGCAGCAGCATGCTGTGCTGTCGGCTGAACCGGTGGCAGAAAGACTGGCCAACGCGAGTCAGTGGGCAGCAGAGGCACCACGCTGAGCTGGGGGTGACAGCCCCAGTGCAGACGTCACCCCAACACTCAGAGTCACACAGAGGACTTTGGGGAGTGAACCCCGGGGCATTCAACCGCTGAGCTATACCTGCAGCCCTCATTATTTTTATTTTGAAACAGGGTCTCCCTCAGTTGCTGAGGCGCTCGCTAAGTTGCTGAGCCTGACCTCAAACCTGTGATGCTTCTCTCTCACTCTCCTAAGTATCAGGTTTAGAGGCATGCACCACGCATGGCCGCAGATGGCTCTTTCCAAGAGCAGAGAGCGAGCCCATGGAAGTCACGCTGGTTTGACATGTGACACAGAGAATGGATTTATGGCACAGAAAAGAGCTTGAGAATCTCCTCAGGTTGGGAGTAGCTCAGCGATATAGCACATACCTAGCACAGTGAGGCCCTGAGTGCCATCCCCTGTAGGGAAAGGGGGAGGGGGAAACAACCTATTCCTCCCTGCCAAGCTCCTTCCTCCTCCCCACCCCCACCCCTCGATGAGTGCAGTGTTCGGAGACGGCAAAACAGCTGTGTGCATGTGACTTCGGGATAAAGGATCGACGACGCAGGTGCCTTTCCTACAAGTGCCACCGTGCCACTGCCTTTGAGAAGGGGGTAATGATGTCCACTAACCTGAGCCACCCAGCAGCAGGGTCCCATGGCCACATATGCCAGCTCTCTCTGGATGCTGTTTTCCAAGTGTTCCTTCCCACTGGTTCAGGGACCCCAAAACCAGATAAGTGAATGAAGGGAGCCCAAGGGAGAGGTGAACAGAGTGGCTATGACCCTCTGTGTCACTAGATCAGCAGCTCTACGCCTTGGCGGCACACAAAAACCAGCTGGGGAGATTTTTAAATTTTTCAAACCCAGGCCCACTCAGTTGTAAGCTAGTATGTAACCTCGGGCATCGGGGTACCTGCAAACACCCCCATGGGGCCCTCACGTGCAGCTGATGCTGGAGAGCACAGCTGGAGCGGCTGGCACTGTGCTACCAAGAGCAGCAGGCCCCCGACGGCCTTACCTCACCAAGGTGTCACTGCCGGCCCCTCCTGGGCTGTAATACAGCACGTTCTCCAAGGACAGGGAGAATTTCAGCCCTTCAGCCTCCGAGATATACAAATTAGTGCGGTTGTTACTGTGACTGACGCACACGAACACCTGGTCCTCCGAGGCATCTGCGATGTAATATTCCTTTGGGATTGAAAGTCAAGAAATACACAAGTTAAAAAAAAAATCTAGGCCCTGTGGGCTTTTTCTAAACACATGAAAGCAACGACTTCCAAAAGTCCCAGTGACGAATGTGGGCCCAGAGCCCAGAGAACACTCCCTGACCTCGGCAAAGAAGCTCTCACAACTTTTCTTCCCTCTGAAGAACCTGGGCTGGTCTGCGCTTGGAGCAGGCCCCTTGTTGGCAAATAAGTGGAGCGCAGAGAAAGAATGCGCCTCTGAACTCCATCATTGGCCTAAAAACCTCTTTTTGGATAATAATGTCTCCCTATTTTTCCCAAGAGACCTTTCATTAATACAAAGTACACTGTAGACGAATGTGCATTTCATTTCTTTTCATTTCCCCTAAGGTGACTAAAGGAAGGCAGAACCCACAGAAACTAGCACTGAACTGGAACTGGTAAGACTGTTCTCCATCATACACCCTCTGAGCACCAGCCTCCTCCCGCCTGAGTGCCAGTGTCAGCCACCTGGTGCCACCTCCTCCTGCAGTCACTGGTCTGGCAGGCGCAGCCTGTGCTGATCTTTCCTAGCGATCTCTGTGTTATAATTCTGCATGCACAAGCACTTGGCTATATAGAGTTTCTTCCTCTGTTCCATTCATGGTCTCTCCAATGTGTTTCTACCAAGTAGGACCCACATCTATCCCCTTTCTAACACAGCCATCTGTGAGCATCACAGCAGGCACTTAACAAAACAAGTGCTGTGCGCAAACTTCCCGTTGCTTCAGGACCAGCACAAGAGGCCACTGACTCTGGCGCCAACCGCTCTGCCAATCCTACCCCACTTGAAGCAAATTAAGGCTTCCATTCAGCTCCACTTCAAAGAGTGAAGTAGGAAATGAGACCAGTATGCCCAAAGCATAATGGCCCTCTCTAGAGAACTTTCTGGAAAGTGACTTCAGGGAGCCTCCATAAAATACCCACCCCAGCAAAATATCCACGTGACACCCGCCCCCCACCTCTGTGCAGGGACAGCAGGACTTGTGCCCACACTCCAGCAGAACTCACATTAATAGGGTGTCTTGTGACAAACTGGGCTGCTCGCATGGGCTTCCGGCCAAAGGAGACCCAGAGCTGGACAGAAGACTGCTGCTGACTGCCCAGGAGATGCTGCCAGGGAAAAGAGGTACAAATTAACCGTGCCAGATGATAGCTGCTCAAAACAACTCAAAAGGAAACCAGTCAGACCCCTCCAAGTCCATGGTAAATACAAAAAAGAAACCACAGTGGCAAGCCCACACATTGCTGGTGGGAATGTAAAATGGCGCCGGTCACTCTGGAAAACAGTTTGGAAATTCCTCATGGAGTTAAACATAGAATTACCATAGGACCCAGAGATTCCAAACACATCCCCACGCAAACCACACACCCCTGCTCACAACAGCACGACTCATGGTAGTCGAAAAGTAGAAACAACCCAAATGCCCACCAACTAATGGACAGGTGAATAAATGTGCTATATCCTTATGAAGGAAAACTATCCAGCCATCCAAAAGTATTCAAGTATTGACACATGCATGGACAAAAGGTGAAAGCCCTGTAGTGGCAAAGAAGCTAGCCACCAAAAAACCCACGTAGGATTCCTTTTATAGAAAATGTCCAGACCGGCAAGTCCAGAGAGACAGATTGACTAGTGGTTGCCAGTGGCTGGGGGGGAGGGAGTAATGTCACAGGAGATGGACCTTCTTTGGTGGTGACTAAAAGGTTTAGAATTAGGCAGTGACATCATTGTCCAACCATATGGATACAGTAGGAACCACTGAATTTGTAAACTTAAAAAGGATAGATTTTGAGCCGGGCATGGTGGCGCACGCTTGTAATCCCAGCATTCGGGAGGCTGAGACCAGAGGATCCGGGTTCGCGGCCAGCCTCAGCTACCTAGTGAGGCACTCCGCAACTTAGTGAGACTCGGTTTCAAAATAAAGAATAAAAAATAGGGCTGGGGGTATAGCTCGGAGGTAGAATGCCCCTGAGTTCAATCCCCAG
>PVLC010000939.1:0-19196 GCA_004027655.1 Graphiurus murinus | reverse complement strand
AAGTATCACATTTGTGAATCTAAAAAAATCACATGCCCAGTCGTAGAACTTTTACTGTTAATGATAATAACTAACATGTTTCAAGAGCCTTAGTATGTTTAGGAAGGAAGTAAAAGTCTTGTGTGCCTTATCTCGTTAGTCCACTCAGTACTCATGCCATGTCTCAATGTGTTGGGTAGTATTGTTACAACCCCCTTTAATAATGAGGATACTAGCCAGGCATGGTGGCGCGTGCCTATAATCCTAGTATTTGGGAGTCTGAGACAGGAGGATCACAGGTTCAAGGCCAGCCTCAGCAATTTAGTGAGACCGTCAGCAACCCAGCCAGACCCTATTTCAAAATAAAAGGGCTGGAAGTACAACTCAGAGAAGCAGAATGTCCCTGGGTTCAATCCCCAGTACAAAATCTTATATTAACGAGGAGGATACTGAAGGTGCGGGTTGCAGCTGCCCAAGATGAGGCAGGAGCGGGCAGCATTTCCATCCGTATCTGATGGGGCAGAGGTCATCTCTTAGCAGTTCATCAGTCCTTCTCTCTCTTCCTCTAGCAAAGGCGGCCTGTCCTGAATTCCACTCAAGGGTCTGGCACTGTCCTATTTAACCTGCGTATGTGCCCCCTCTCCTACTCTGCCCCCTTGTTTTTACTGGAAACTCGCCCTGCCCTCACCTTGAACAACACTCTGCCGGCTCCATTCCCCATCCTCTGAGCCCTGGCCACCTCAGACCTGGATTCACCTTTGCGTATTTCTTCCTCCACATCCCTCTCTACCTCGAGATGTGGCTTATCCCTCCACAGCTTCTACTACTGCCACAAGGACAAGCACTGCATGACTGTTGTTGGGACGTGAATTGGAAGCCTGGTCCTCAGTGCATCCTTGTTAGGAGTGGTGGCACCTTTAAGAGGCGGGGCCTCAGGAAAGGCTTGTGGGTCTGGGTGGGGGCTGCCCTGGGAAGAAACTGAGCAGTTCTCTCCACACTCTCTAGCTTCCTGTCTTGCCACGTGACCTCTTCCTCTCCAACATGCTGTGACCACAATCCCAGCTGCCATGATGTGATGGAGCCAAGGAGGCCAAATTGATGGGTCTGCTCCATCTTAGATCTTTAGCCTCTCAAACTGCGCCACATAAAACCTCTTTTCTTTATAAAGTCTTCAGCCTTGTGTGTTTTGTCATAGCAACAGAAAACAGCCCAATACCAAGACTTGTCATAGTTATAGCCTAACTCTGACTTCTCACTGAGAATCTACTTTCATTGCCTTCTCCGCCTTCTCAGCATCTCCTCTAGGATGAACCCAGATGTTTCCAAAACTGAATTCTTCAATGCCTTCTTACCAAAACCAAACCCTCCTTCTCCATACCCCAATTCCATGCATACTGCATCCCAACTCCGTAGTTTGATATTTTACTTTATTCCCTCCCTTCAGTCCTCACTTTCAAGCAACTACTTATTTCCACTAAATGTTCCTCTAACATCTTTTTCAAAATGTGTGCTTTCCTTTTTATTCCCTATTCTATAATAGGCCTGTGGGCCTATTAGAGACCATAAGCAAACTGAGAGCAGCCACTGGGTTTTATTCATCATCATGTCTCTGAGGACTGGCAGGTTGTGAAATACTTGGAGGGGCTCCCCAGGCCACTGCCACCAAGGTCGCCTTTCCAGACTCTAATCTCTGGTTTCCAACACTTCATACATATTGCCTCAAGACACATTTCCCTAAAAGACACTGCTCAGTTCTTTCCCTCCTCTAAGGCCTTCCATGGCACAGTCCACAGTCCATGGCAAAGACAATCTCCTCCCTCCTTAGATGAGGCAGGCAGACAGTGTGCTGCAAACCCTCTGCCCCTAAGAAGCTACCCTCCCGAGGGGCCTGCACACCTTCTTCCTGCTTGAAGGCTCCCACCAACTCTGGTCCACCTGCCGATGCCCTGTGCCCATCCTTGAAGCCACATCCCTGACCCTCAGCACCCCCACAGGCTCTTCTTAACCCCGCCCCACCCCTGCTCGGTCAGCAGCAGGCTCAGCTCATCCCTGGCACATGGCGCCCTTTTGTTACAGGACTTGTCACATACACACACGACAGGAAAGCACAAAGCTTTCATTCCACCCTGCTGTTGGTCTCTATGCTTCTAGTTCCTGGTGGCCAACTGCCAACGCAGCTGCCCGAAGCTGCTTCTGAAACTGCAGTCTCAGGAGCGTCTTTACCTCCAACTTCACCAACCCTGTTTGCAATCACTTTATATTGCAGGACGCTTCATCCTTCGGCTAGAGCTATGCTTCCTATGGAAATACAAATAGTTCCGGAAAGGCAACAAACTACGTTATCAGCACAAGCGACTTTCTCCAGCTTTGAGTGCAGAAAACAAGAGTATGCTGTGAGGAAGAAAGGCAGAGAAGGCACAGGGGGGAGAAAGGGAAACAGAATTGTTTGGTTTTACCTAGAACCTGCCTTGCCTGGAAAACGGCAGTGTCAGTTCTCGATTCCGCTAAGGTGGAGGCTGCAAGGCCTAACTGCACGCTTCAGTGGCCCTTTCCAAAGAGCCCAGACACTCTGAGACATTGCCTGACTGGTCTCAGGGGTCTCCACGGCTGGCGGAACTTCCAGGTGGCTGGAGGAGCACATGAGTTCAGGGAACAGCACACAGGGAACCAAGGAGGGGGAAGCGGGACTACAGGCTAATGTGAAAATAGATCCTGGCACTCACCTGTCCCCACAATCCTCCATCTCTGTCAGAGGTTAAGCCGGGGACCAGAGCTGGCTGCCCTCTACCCCGTTCCTCCTTCCCTCCCACATGCACGCAGCTCCTCCCCTGCAGGCCACCCTCTCCTGCCATCTGAACTTCCAGAGCCGCTGCTGATGTTCCCTTCAAGTACACAGACCGAGGCACGTTTCTGCACTGGTGCCCGATTGACAGCAAGGCACCTAGCCTTGTGTGGTTTACTCTGCAAGTGGTGGGTCTGGAGGGGTGATTTGCCTTCCAGGGGACAAAGGTAAAAGTAACAAAAGCAATCAGCACATGAGAGTCACCACTTCCTTCCTGAGATGTCTGGGGAGGGTGGCAGCCTTCTCTGGGGAATTAGAGTCTCAACAGGGAAGGCTGCTCCCCTTCTTCTGACTTCAGATCCAACTCTCAGTAAGTCCTCCAAGAAAGAGGCCTCTCTTTGGTCTCCTGACATCCCATCTCCTCCATCTCCAAGGCAAAACCAACTCACCCAGGACAAACTTAAGATGCATCTCTGCCTGGTAGTACTTGGGCTGCAAACCTGCCACCTCCTTCTCACTGGGCAACACCTAAAGCTCTTACTGCAATCATCCGTGGGTTTCTCCTTCCCTCTTGCACCAACACCACAGGGCTTCCTCTGTACCTTCTGCAGACCTGATGTTCCAAAAGCCCCTGACCCTCCGCCTGTACCCAGCTTCTTGGTACGGGCCCAGAGCACCATTCTTCCTGTGTTCGCAGCTGCTCACCACAACACTACAAGGCGGAAGGAAGGCCCAACCTGCCTGCAGACATCTGGGGTGGGGGGGATGGAGGCACGGGTGAAGCCGAAGAGAATCCAGGAGGACAAGAGGACAATTCTCAAGGTCATGACTTCGGCCAGAGTGAGCGCTAAGAAGATGAGGAAATAGAATAGCAGTAACAATAATCAGATAAGCACTGCCTGATAAAGTGACCACTCCAAGTGTCATTTGCTCCTCGAGGCATGCAGATCTATCCAGAAGGGAGACAGTGCAGCCAGATTCTGGACAGAGCTCTCCTTGCAACCCAAGAGCCCAAAGCAAGGTGCACAGCAGAGCCCAGCCCCTCCGGGAACCCCCAGACCAGGCCTGGCTGGCCACGGGGCATGAGGAGGAGCACCAAGGCGAGTCACCCGTGCTACGGAGTCAGTTCTCGCCACACTTTCTTCTGCTCTTCATCTCAGGGGAAAACCAGCTCATTTGCCCTGGAGTTAGGCAAGAGTGTGCCTAAGCACAGCTTCACTCAGACCATGAGGCTGGGCTGATGTTTAACCAGTGATGTCTACTCTAGTTACTTTTTTAAAATGCCCTGCACCCACTGGTAAACAGCCCCAGCTGGGAAACTCTTGAGCAGCTCTCCGAAAAGCCCCCTGTACCTCCCTACCAGTCCAGCAACTAAAAGGTTAAAGCCCGGCCTTGCAGGGGGCCTCCTGGGCCCAGCTCCCTCCAGACAGGGTCTGTTCTGATTGGTCAGAATGGAGCCACAGCTGCTAAATACTTTGAATGTAGTCCCTGCTAGGAGACCACAGGCAACCCGAGAAGCCAGCCCAGGGTCTGGAAGAAGGATCCTGTAGATCGTGCTCACTGGGTCCTTTCTAGATGCACAAAAAGCTACAGCTCCCCTGGCCTCTGAAAGCTCTTACTACTAAGGAGCTTTTCTACAAGGGCCTCTCCCTAGAAGAAGCCATCTGGACCTGGGAAGGAGCTGGGCAACCTAAGAGTGGACAGAAGGCAATCAGATTCAGCTCTCAGAGCAGGGGGGAGGATGGGGAACCTCGGAGGCTGCAGGTCTTCCTGCCCTCCCCTGTCACACGTGCCTGGGGGCTGGGGTCAAAGCTTCCTCGAATGCAGCTGCCTGGGGGTCCTGATGAAGAAACAGAGCCCCCGGGCATGCCAGCTGAGAAAACAAAGGAGGGTCACAGCCAGGGCTGCTGCCTTAGTTTTCTTTTCTATATCCATGTAGGATTGGAGACAGGGGAGAGAGGGACACACACACACACACACACACACACACACACACACACACACACAAATGCATACCGATGAGGCCAAAGAATCCAAGAGGTCAGCAGCTGCCCTTGGCAGACACACTGCAGCCCACTCCCCCCGAGTCCTGGTGTACCTAGGAAAGGTCTTTGCCACCAATGAGTCAGGCAATTTATTGCTTGGCAGATTTTTTGTGGTTTAACCTGCCCTTGTTTGTCTAGAAATCCTGTCTGACCAGTACTTGGCTGGCCTGACTGCGTGCAGACACACCCCATAAACTGGATGCTGTCTGTCATTAACTCCCGGGTTAGGGCACTGGCTACTGGACATGCTACAGAGATCACAAAGGGCTCCTTGGCGCACCCCACTTCAGAGTGGTGATCCGGCCCAGGCTCAGCCAGCCAGCCCTTACCCGCTTGTTGTCCGCAGGGCTGTGGTAGAACTGCGCGATCACTGCTTCGCTGCTATTTCCCACGCCGAAGTTGAGCTTCTCTGAAATCCTATTGAATGATTTTCCATAGTCATAAGACACATACACCTGGAAGAGAGAGAAGGGGAGGAAGGAGATCAGAGTTGGTGAAGAATGGGACAGAACGATCTCTTACCGGGCCTCTATCTTCCAGCATCTGCCCCAGATCCTGAACATGGTTCCCACTGGGTCCGACACAATGAAGTGGCCAATATCACCCACAAAGAAGAATCAGGCACTTCTATGTCTGTCCCCAAGCTTATGGGGGCAGAAATCTGGGGAGTGCTGCAGCCACTTTCTTCTTTTCTGATGTAAAGCCAAGTCCCTGGGTTAGGAGACACACACAGAAGCAATGATAATGCCCTCCTCATGGGCTAAGTGTTTAAGAATTACATCCAGAGGCAGAGAATGTGCTCACCTCAGGGGAAAAGGGCTGAAAACGTGTTTTGCCATCTAGAATGTCCCCAGAAGGTAATCAAATTGGTGCTCTGCCAACAGAGATCGGCTCTCTGCTACATCCTGGTCTGTGGTGATGCAATAACCATGGTGATAAGCGGTACGGAGAACTGTCACTCACTGAGTGCTTACTCTGTGCAGAGTGGGTACTAACCTCCTCAAATGAGCTCAGGTAACTCTCACAACTCCACATGGCAAATGCAACTGTTAAAAACCACGTCACAGAGAAGTCAACAAGGGCTTATGAGATTAGTTACTTGCTACAGTCACAACACAGGAAGTGAGTAGCAAAGCGGGATGGAGTCCCAGGCTACCTGCCTTCAAAGCCTGAGAGCTCAAAGCCATTATCGATTCAGGTCACAGAGGATAACCTCCATGGACGTTGTTGGACATTTAGAAACTAGACTTTACTACCTGTGAGATACGAAAGATAACTGATATAATCAAGGGGGTAAAAACAAGTATGCGAGATGGCTAGAACAATGATAATAGTAATTAGTTATTTTTAAATGATTTATGGGAAAGAGAATGGAGGGAAGCAATTAAGGAAAGATGGCAGGTAGATCACAAGGAGAATGGAAACATTGGACTAATCCCAGAAAGTGACCTGCCATCCCTGCCCATCTGATACTGTGCCAGGCACCAAACTTACAAATAAGACTAGAAGACACGGCCATCAGAGGGGATGAGGAAGTAAGCATTATGTTCACAAAATCCCATGTAAACAGTGAAGGGCAGGAAGGCCGAACACAGGACCGGAGCACAAGTGTGGGTCATTAACATTTAACAGATGTCAAGGTTAGAAGAAGCGAAGACAGTGCCTCTGCCTTTATCTGGGTCACCATGAAAGGAATAGAAAGGAAAACACAGCGTGTTCCTGACCACCAAACACATGGGAGGCACTGTCACAAAAGTAGCGTCAGAAACTCAGCAGGCTCAGTGCTCGTGCACAATCTGAGCCGGCAAAATGACCCAGCAGAACCGTCTCGCTTCCATTCTGCTGGCCCAGGACGGACACTGGCATCCTAGTAGGTCCCTAAGTTGCACACAGCACCTTAATGGCTTCTGGAACAGGGAACTAAGGCCCCCTTTGGCTTCAAGATCCCATAGATAATCCACTATGATTTATTTCTTGAGGCACTAATGTGATAATATGTTTATTTCAGGGAAGCATTTTTCAGTATATAATACTCCTCTGTATATATTACCTCTCTTCATCTTTAAAAAACCTGCAAATTGGTCTCCCCTTCAGGTTACCTGGAATAGAGCAAGTAGCCAACAAAGACTTTTATAACAAGTAAGTATGATTAGAAATCAAAGTGTGACTAAATAAATGTGCCAAGTTAATGAACAAAGGAGAGTGAATTGAATGAATCAGTGAGTGGCATAAAGAATATTGTCATCAATACAGCTGTCCCTTGGTATCTACAGGAGATTAGTTCCAGGTTCCTCAAAAGAAACAAAAATCTGTGGATTCTCAAGTTCTTAAAAAGATAGCATGGCACTTCCACATAACCTACTTACATCCTCCTTTATAGTTTCTATCATTCTTATGTTACTTAGAGCACCTCAGACAACATAAATGCTATTTAAATAGTTGTTACACTGCAGTGTTTTAGGGAACAATGACAAAAAGTCTATATACATTTTCAACTTGCAGTTCAGTGTGGATGCAGAACCCAGAAATACGGAGGGTGAACTACAATTATTTCCATTTCAGAGATAACAGAAACTAAGTCCCAGAAGTGACTGCTTGCCCAATCACACTGCTAGTAAGTGACAAAAGGACCAGCTTCTCCCAATTCCAAGTCCAGCTGTCTTCCCACTCTGCAAGTTACTGTGTTGGAAAATGTTCTCTTCTCTATACTCATGTCTCTGTTTAAGAAGAGGGCCACACACCAAATCCACAGGTCAGGCGCAGAAAGGGGTGCTAGGCAGTGGGGAGAGCCTTTCTGAGATTCGCAACCACATCACTGCCACTCTCTCTACCATAAAGCTCCTTCTTACTTCCCACCTGCAAAACAAGCCCCTCCTCTTAGGGCTGGGGCGAGAGCTCAGTGGTAGAACAATGGCATGTGTGTGGCCTTGGGTTTGATCCCCACTACCACAAAACAAAGACAAAAACAAAAAAGAAACCATCTCTTTGGTCTTACACTTAACAAAAGTATGTAAGGGCCCACCCAATGCCTGAAAGTTATCACAGATCGCTCATCAACCTCCTTTGCTTTCTCCAGATTCAACAACTCCAACATACTTCTTTGATCTTATAGTGTTCACTCTTCCTCTCTGTGACCAAAATATCTGATGTACACAACCTGAGGAGAGGACTTTATTTTGGCTCAGGATTTCGGCAGTTTCCCTCCATGGTCGGCCGCTCCACCACTTCGGCCAGTGTGAGGCGGAGCATCATGGCGGAAGGGCATGGAAGAGAAAAAAGCTGCTCGGCTCATGGTAGCCAGAAAGCAGAGAGAGAGAGAGAGAGAGAGAGAGAGAGAGAGAGAGAGAGAGAGAGAGATAGAGAGAGGACAAGGAAGGGGCCATGGCTAAGATCTAGTCCCCAAGGTTCACCCCTAGTGACCTGCTGGCTCCAACCAGGCCCCATCTGCCTGCGGTTTCCACCTTGTCCCAGGAGTCCATCCAACCCTCAAAGCCTTCATCCAGTGATGAGACTTCGTGACCTGATCATGTCCCCAAAGCCCCGCCTCTGGACCCTGCTGCACTGGGGACCAAGCCTCCAATAAGTTAGCTTCTGGTAGACACTCTGGGTCCAACCCTTAACACCTGTGCTCATAATTCTTATTTCTATTTGACTGACACTCGACCATCAAGGGTAAAGACCATGCTCAGGGCTGGTGCAGTTATCCATGGTGAGCAGCACACAAAAGGCCTCTCAGTGCTGAGCAAACCTCAAGAGTCTCCAGGCTGCACCCCCAGGTACAAATTCTGGCTCCAGCTGTCTTGCTCACAGCCACACAGAGCTGCAGACGCAGTGTCCGCGGTGCTATTCCAGGTGAACCGGGGCAAACACCTAGCACTCCCTCCTTGCCGTGTGCGTCAGCAGCCTGTTTTCATCCACACGCAGCCTTCTGCACTAATTGGTCCTCTCTGACCTCAACATGACACTATTCCCTAAAGAACAAAATTTAACATGGGAGGAGCTATTAAGCTGCCCAAAGCTGCCGGGTAGATCCTTTTCTTACCCATAAAGATGGTCCTTTGAAGTGAACGGTTTCAAATTCTTTTTCTCACACTTCAAAACTATAATAATAATGATAAGGAAGGGGAGAGGCAGAGGAGGCAGATGGATTAAAATGTATAGAAAGTGTCTCTATATTTGGCACCTTTCCTAGTGCTTTTCCATGTTTAATATGCTTACAAATCCAAATCACCCTACATGCAGGACGATGGCCAGACGCAGGTCCTGATTCCTGAAGACAGAGCAGGACCTGGAATTCTGCATTCTTTCTTTCTTTTTTTTTTTTTTTTTTTTTTTTTTCCTTGTTGTGCTGGGGATGGTGGAACCCAGGGCCTTGGGCATGATAGGCAAGTACTCTACCACTGAGCTACATCCCCAGTCCAAAAAGTCTGCATTTCTGACCAGCTTCCCAAAATATACCCTTGGAACTGGTCCACACACCGCACTTTGGGTAGCAAGGTTTGACAAGTTCCATCTCGGCGATAAATGAGAAGATTGCTCTAGTTTGGATCATCAATGTCTCCCCCAAAGGCCCAGGTATTAAAGGCTTAGTCCTGGGGATGGGGGGGTCACTACTGGGAAGCAGGGGAATCTTTAAGCGGTAGAGCCCAGTGGAGGTCTTCGGGTCATTGGGATGTGCCCGAGAGGGGAATCGTGGGGCCCGTGTCCCCTCCTTGATCTCTTGGCCACCGACTCACGATACAAGCAATATGGCTCCACTACCCACTCCCACTGCTGCCAGCCAGAACCGTCAGAGGGCTAAAAACAATGGGGCCAACAATCATAGGCTGGAAGCTCCAACACTGCGAGCCAAAATAAACCCTTTCTCCCTATAATATAATCATCGTGCATATCTTGTTAGAGTAATGCAAAGTTAATTGGCACAGAGCAAGAGAAGGTAAACAGCCTGGCCCAAAGTCACACTGCTAAAGAATGACAGAGCCAGGATTCCAACGGCGGGGTTCTGACTTCAGAGCCTGGGCTCAGCCAGATGCCAGCCTCCCACAGGCTCCAGTGCTGTGCGACTAACAGCAGCAGCAAGCCCTGTCACTCAAGGCCTCTTTCTGGGTTGATTCTGATCTTCTGTTAGACACTACCTCGTGAGAGTTCTCTGGCCAATTATGTAGCGCCTGAGTCCTTTGTAAAATATATCACAAGCAAGCAGAAATAAAGAGTAAGGAGGGGGTCAAGATAAACCACATCTATAGTTCAATTTCATGCCTTACCATAGGAAAAAAAGTCAGTGTTGCAGAAGCAGTACTTCAGGCTACAAGTCTATCAGTTGAGGATTATTCTTTTTTAAGTGCTTGAGAGCAAACCATCTGGAATAACAACTTCCAGATCCATCCTTTTTTATTTATCTATTTATTTGTTTGGGGCACCGGGGACTGAACCCAGGGGCATTCTACCTCCAAGCCACACTCTCAGCACTTTTTATTTTGAATCAGGGTCTCATTAAGTTGCTGAGGCTGGCCTTGAACATGTGATCCTCTTATCTCAGTCTCCCATGGACTAGGATTTTATATAATGGATATGCATGACCTTGGCCATTCTCCACCAATCAGGCAGGACTTTATCCGTATATGTTCTTTTTCTTGGGACTTCTGAGGAGCCTTCCGAACCATGTTTTCCGAAAGATGTGGAATGTTACCACTCCAGCAACACCAACTCTGTTTCTGAGTCACAGTTTATTTTTGCATTAACTTTCCACATCAGAACATCTCAGTTTCATTTGCCAACTCTTTAATGTAGTTTGTATACAGATGGAGGAAATTTCTGCCTTCCCTATATATTAACTCTGGGCATTAAGGCTCCTTTCCATTTAATCTTATCTCATCTTTCATTGCAGCATAGTTAATCACTTCAAATGTTCAATGGGCTCTTAGTAAGACACACCCAAATATTTACACAGAGCAAGAGCTGGGTTGGGTAGACTGGCAATACTTTGCAAGACGAGCCCTCTTCGTTCACCCAAGACTGAGGGGTCTTGGGGTGCAGAGTTCTCAGTGCTGGGCCCAGATGGGTTGGCCATTCGAGTGACCCCACAGCCTCACACACTGAGTACTTAATGAGACCCATTTCAGAACAAAAACTAAAAAGGGCTGGAGGTATGGCTCAAATGTAGAATGTTCCTGGGTTTGCAAAACCTGTGTATTAACTGCCAACTTGAAAGACTCAGCAGCTTCACTTACAAAGTCAGACCTGGGGCGACTCTTGAAAACTCAGAAGATCTGGCCACACCAGCCCCTGCATCCTACAATGCAACCAGCACCCAGGGATGAACAACAACCCTTAGAACTTTTCCTTCCAGGCACCTCTCTCACAGACGTTCAGAGCCATCACCACATGCAAATTAAGATACAGGTGAATGTTTCTGGAAGTTGTTTCTCTATCCAAAGAAAGAAAATGGCCTATTGGCCCACAGACCTCAAGAAAAATGAGAGAGGCCTTTTTTCTTTGGGGATGTAAAGAGCGCTGTGAACTTTCAGGCAGCTTAGCTCCTGTCCTTTACCTGCCTGGTCACTCACAGGCCTTTGAGTTTGAGCTCATTTCTGCAAAGCACCTAATCTATTAAACATCATCAGTAGCCGATGTAGAAATAAAGGATAGGAGAAAATCTATTTCAACAGCTTGTCCAACTGGGATGGGTCAGAAGACATTGGCACATGGCAAAGACCAAATAGATTCTGCCCAGCCCAACCCCAGGAGGGTGGCTCTGCCCACAAATGCTCTTCTGGCACTTTGCTGAAAGGGCAGAAGGATCCAGACCACCTAGCATTCCACTAAAGTCATAACATATCTGCTTGGAATACTGAGTTCAGTAAACAGGGTTATTTCCCAGATTATCTTCCCTGTCGTAAGATTCACCCCATCCATTCTTTAATTGCCCATTATTTATTTCTGGCATACTAATCCCAGAGGATCACAAAGGGCATGTTGACGGCATCAAGAGTACTTACGTCACTGCTCTTGGGCCTGGCCAATGCCAGGCTGTCCCGGGCGAGGGCCACGATCACGTTGCTTTTCTCTCCAGCCCAGTGCACCACCATCTGGTTGTGGGAATCATTCAGACTGACCTGGAAGAGATGGGCACAGACGTCAGGAGCCGTGGTGAGCAGCAGCCACGCACATCCACAGTCTAGACTCATTCTTCTTTTGTCATCCAGAAAGGACAAGATTCTGAGGCATGAAGCAATAGGCCAGTATGGTCTGTTCTCCCCACTGTGCAAACTCTGCCAGATTCACCTCCCCAAAAAGTGACATGAGCCCCCTAGTTACATTCAATTACACATTGGGTGTAATTGGATTGCAGAAAAAATCTTTTCAGGATCTCATTGGCGTAATGAATTATTTTGCTTAATTTTCACCTTTGGTGATGTTAATCTCCAGTTACTCTGATCCTTATTCCATATGTGTGACATGTACCTGTAAGACCATCAACCAAAATACTGAAAATGTGTCTTATTCAAAACCAAAGCACCAGAGGCTGGGAAGGGAAGGGGGGGTGGGGGTGGGCAGAGACAGGATAGCTAATGGGTACAGGGGTGCAGCTTCTACCATTCTACAGCACAGTGGGATAACTATGGTTATCAACAATTAAGTGTGGATTTCAAACTAGCTAGTAGAAAAGCCTGTGCATGTTCCCAGTACAAAGAAATGATAAGTGTTTGAGATGATGGATATGACAATTACCTGATCATTACACTCTGTTTATGTGTATTGAAATATCATGCTGTACTCAATAAATACATAATTATGTATGGATAAAAAGTTATATATATATATAAAAGTTATATGTATACATATATATATTTTTTAAATCCACAGGCCAGAAGACCATATGCTCTTTGAACTTCTGTTCAAACCAATGTTCCCTCTGGCCTGGGAGCGCCATTATTCATTTTCAGCTTATAGTGAGAAATAAGAGGAAGGCGTCACTGTGAAGTTTCTTGAAATTTATTTTTAACTTATCTCCAGTAAGGAAATGTTTTCCAGAACTCAACCGAAATGACCTTTGGATTAATGCTAACAGTAGTTCTCAGGCTTTTGATTTTGTAAACCAATAAAATAAAAATAGATTAGGCAGGCCAACAGAGGACTGGGTGGCACCTTCTATTTTGCCAGGTGAGAACCCTAACCAAAACATCCCCGGAGTCAGAGTTCAACCTGCTACTCTTCAATCTGCTTCCCCTGCCTCCAAAGGACACAGTGATGGGCCCTTGCCCAGGCTGCCTGGCGGCCAGCTGTGGCCCTGAGACCGAGTTCCAGGCAGGCCCAGACACAGTCCTGTGTCCTGTCCCCACGGACAGGCTGCATTCAGAGGACACCAAAGTCCAGGAGAGAAGAGCTCCTCCGGGCCAGGAGGAGCCCGAGTCTGACACACACTTTGAACTTCTCATAATTAGGAGATAAACTACACTCCTGAGCTTTGCAGATTCATCTGTTAAAACTGAGGAAAGATAACCTCCAAATAAAAAATAGTTCTCTTAGATCACTTGATTCACATAGCACTAACTGTGCTACTTTTGTTTTTCTTTTTTCAGCATTCTGTCTATGGCTATACCACTCTGAGCACGTCTGATCTCCTCTTTTTTCACTGTTTGCTGATGGACACCATCAGTTTCAGGGCTGGCATTTCAGAACACCTGAGCTAAACATTTCGCCAACCTGTGTGGACAGAAAACCAGTGAAGATGCCAAGGAAACTCCCAATAGTTGGTCCAATATTCAGAAGCAGGGCCAGGCCCACCGAAACAGGAGCCTGTGCCAACTCTCCGGCTGAATAATGTCTAAGATAAGCCTGTTCCACCAGCTACTTCAGCTATCTCAGGCACACAGGGAAGGAAATCAGGTTTGGGGGGCTCATAGGTGCCTTGCAGAGTCTAGACTGGACGGCCCGCCTGCCCCTCCACCAGCTGTTGGACTAATGAAAGTTCAAGCCTGGGTTATCTGCCCTTAAAGCTGCCTTGTCAGGGCTCTGCAGCAGAAAACCCTACCCACCCCACAGCTCTTTCCTCCTTTCTTCCCTTCCTTCCCCCACTACACCTTAACTTTCCACATCCACTCCGAGGGGTGCTCTCAGATGTCACAAGGGAGAAGAGAAACACCTAGACCACAAACTTGGCAGCCAGATGGACCAAGGAGCTAATCCGTAACGACTCTGCTTTGGGCTTTAAGCACCTGAATCTAATTTGATCCAGGATCCAAATTCTTTGTAAAGGCATTTGAAATGAGACCTCTTTAAAGAAAGAGACCCTCGATATATATAGATATAGATATAGACATATATCTATATATATATTTTTTAAATTGAAAACACATCATTCCGAAATACCACTTCTCATTCCCAGTAGGTAAGTCCAGGCCTGTGTCAACAGAGAAGTCCAAATACAAAATAAAAATAAATGGCCTAACCCAGGATGCTACAGGCAGAAAGTGGCTACACGACTCTCCCCGCCCCCCGCCTCTGCAGGTTTCCTCTAACCTTCCCCTTCCCTGCCTCTCCTTCCAGCCCGGGAGTCTGGAAAGAACGTGGAAGGTCTGCAGATGAGAAGCCCGCCAAGCACAGGCGCCCTGGAAACCCAGGCTAAAGTCATCTCCCGCACAAAGCCGTCCTCACCTCGGAGCCAGAGGGGAAAGGATGCAGAACTATGCAAATGTCAACACAATAAAGCACCAGGAGCCTGTGAGGACTGCGGGAGTTCACCCAGGGGCTGGCATGAAAAGTCCGCCATGTTCAGCCTGGGCATCATCAAAGACCCCGTCAAAGGCTCCCCCCGGCAGGCAACAATCAGACCAGGCTTTGAAGGGCTACAAAGCTTTCAGGGATCTGAGTGGGGAAGAGGACTGAAAACAACTTGCTGAAGTCTTTCTGCGCAGAGGACGTGGGATCTATGGGACCACCCTCAACTGATCCTAAGGGGCGAGGATGGGGTAGACACAGAGTGTAAGCGTCAAAACATCCAAGGGTTTTTATAAAGTCTCCAAAAGGTAAGCTTGGTGAAATACCTATTAAACAAACAAACAAACAAAAAAAAGGCCTTTTCTATCAGATGCCCCACTACTACTCCAAACAGACTGTAGAAGAGCATCCAATGGAGGGAAAGAACCAAAATCACCAGGAAGAATCTGCTCCAGGACCACGGGCCCTCACACAAACACTTCCGCTCCTTGGCACGGCACATCCGGGTCAGGAGAATGACTCCCTGGAGAGTCGGGGCAGTCCCCAAGGCAGCCCACGTGGCCATTCCAGCAGTGCACATGACCAGTATCAGTGGCCGGAAGCCACGCACCCAGAGGACCGGAGAGCCTGCAGGTACGCCTGGAGGCCAGACATTTTGTCAGGTCAAACATGCAGTCTCCTCTCTGGCCTACCCCTGCAGGGGAAGGCAGGGAGAATCCTCTAAGCAGGCTTCCTTGCTAGCTGTCCAGGGCATGTGTTCAAGAACCCAGCAGCTCAGGGCAGCCCCCAGCAACCAAGAGCAGCCCACAGGTTGCCACACGGGACTCCTCGCCTTCAGTGGTGGGGGCCGGTTTTCCTCCCCAGGAAATCCCCAGAATCACCAGCCCCCACCACCTGCCCTGCAGGAGAGCTGCAGGCTGCCCGATCTCAAGCCAGCCTCTCCCACGCAGGTCCCTGCTGTCACCAGCCTGAGAGGAGTGGGAACGTGGCTTCTGCAGGAACAACCTTGACACGATTGCGGCCACAACCCCCATCCCCGCCTGGACAGCCTGATAAATGAGCCACAGTTAATTGGAACGGTAAAGGTGGCAGGAGGGACCCAAGTGCCTCCCCTCAGAAGATAAACAGAGAAAAATGGCATGCCAGGGACCTTCTAAGCAGAAACGCAGCAGGAACTACACACAGCAGGTGGGTGGTGGCGGCTCCTCCAGGGACAGGTCCTGAGGCCCAGGAGCAGCAGCTTCCCCTGTGAGGTCCTACCTGTTCCTGCGAGGGAGCTGCCCCTGGATGCAGCCCCGGCCAGAGCAGGTGTTTTGTGGGGGGGGGGGGTTGTTGTTGTTGTTGTTGTTGTTGTTGTTGTTTTAACAGAACAAAAAAAAAAATAACAGCTGTCTCCAGCAGAGCGTACTTGGGAACAATGAATCTAGTCCCTCCCCTGCCTTCAGGCAGGGCCTGCATCTAAGTGACCACGGGCTAGCAAGATTCACTCTTTTTTGGGGGGAAATCTGTCTTGGGGGATTTGGTGTGGTTAAGACTCTACGTCAGGCTGATACACGCTTTAATGTGGATGAATCTCGAAAACAATATGCTAAGTGAAAGAGCCCAATACAAAAGGTCAAATATTGCATGGCTGCGTTTACATGAGGTACCCAGGAGGGAGAGGTAAATCCACAGAGACAGAAAGCAGATTAGTGGTTGCCAGGGCGTGGGGGAAGAGGAGAAGAGGGAGGAACTGTAAGGTTTTTTTCTTTGGGAGTGATGAAAATATTTTGGAACCAGACAGCTGGCAGTTGGGCAACATGTGAATTACTAAATGACTTGTTCTCTTTAAAATGGTTAATGTTATGTAAATTTCACCTATTTTTTTTTAAGCGCCTCTATGACCCAGGTAGAACACTATACCTCGCAAGTGCAGATCCACTACCTCGGAGCTCCCACTCTTCAGTGCTTCTTTCGTTTCATCTCATCTCCAGCCCTCCTGCTACCAGAATCTGCAGCTAGCATGAGTCACACAGGAGGCAGGCTGGGGATTGGGTCCCTGGCCAAAGCAATCCTTCAAAGCGTTGTCAGGGCCTCCGCAGCATCCGCGCAAGCCGCCCTGTCCCCGGATACAGCGCTGGCCCCAGGCTCCCACTCACCACCACCCACTCCTTGACAGGCCTCGGTCTTTACGGGACGTGGCCCCCAGTCCGGGCTGCCTCTCAGTCTCCAGCAAACCCTGGTGATCTGAAGAGGTGATTCAGAGTAGGAGGGAGAATGTGCAGCCACCAACCCTCCAGCTCTGGGTGGTTATAAACAGAAAGGAGGGAATGTTTGTCATATGAAGGTGCTCACTACTCCTGCGTTCTCCTTCCCGTGAAGTATGCACCGCGATGTACCAGGTGCCAGGGCCCCTGCGGTCTCCACAATCACTTCTTACCTGTGAGAGTACACACAGCACTTCTGGGGGAAATGAAGGTTGCAAGTGTGATCCAACCCTGAAACGTTTCCAGTAAAATCAACATCCTGTGGTAGCTGACGCTCGTTCAGGAGGACGGGGCCCTTGGTGAGATGGGTCACACATGCTCTCTCCGTTCATTTCTTGTGCGATCACCTCCTTCACTGGTCAGCCCCAAAGCTCAGGACGTCCTGGACACCCACAGCCTGTCCTCCCTCCTCCCACACAGCCTCTGCCTAGCACACAGGAGGAAGCGTCACAAACGAGGCAGCCTGGTGTGTTCCTCTGCTTCACTCTCAGCGAAATACAAAGGAGGATTTTTTTTAATCCTACAATGAAATATAAAACAAATATCCTGTCCTTCAATTCCGAGGACAGAGGCAGTGGCTAAACCCCTGGAACCATATGATATGATGGGACTTGCAGACACCAAAGGCAGGCTCCCGAGGGCCAAGGATAACAAGGCTTTCTCAAACCGTGCCACCTAAATGCTAGGTATGCAAATTGCCTCCCGAGTCTCCTTTCCAGACTCTTCTCACTATATTTAGAAACCTCATTAACCTCCTGGACTCACCTCCACCTCAGGAGAGCTGAAATCTAGCTGGTGGGCACTTCCCACAGAAGCCCTGCTCGCACGTGGGAGGTGGGATGGCAGCGCACTCTCTTGACTTCTGTACTGGCTCAGGATACCTCCTTTACCCATGGAAACCGTGAACTGGCTGGCGAATTCACACTGCCCATTTTACAGGCCAAGTAAGCAAAGGGGAAATGACCTTGGACTAAACTGTAGCACTTCACACTCCATGGGAAAAAAAAAATATATATATATATATATATATGTGTGTGTGTGTGTGTGTGTGTGTGTTTATATGCCTTTTCCTTCTTCTTTACCCAAAGGATGACAACCATATTCTCCCTGGCTTGAGACATCAGTTCAGAGAGACTGAGTCATTGCTGGCTGATCACTGGCAGGTGGTCCCTACCCAGCGTTTACCACCACATGCTACTTCCTCCAGGTGAACCACTCTGTCACTTAGCAATGACATGTGCTGTTCCAGGGGGGCTCCCTTTTAGAAGGAGCCTGTGAAAATCTGTCATGAACCTAGAGCTCTCCCCTTCATTCACCAGTGGATGAGAAAATAAGAAAACCCCAGCACCAGAGGACATCTACACCAAATGCTGTACCTTGCTGACAAGGCCCAGCTCAGGAAGATTTAGAGGTAGTATTCCATACTGCCTTAGAAGGCAGACCTGCGCAGGGCATACAGGTGCAGCAAGCATGTCCTCAGTGATGTTGACTGGCTGCTGAGCACCCTGGGCCAAGGCTCCCCTCCTTTCGTGAGCCCTTAGGCCCACTTCCCCTGACTCTCCAGTCTGACCCTGTAGCTTCACCATAAATAGCTCCTCCATTCATCCAGTAAATACGTATTCTGCACTTACTATAAACCAGGTGCTATGCTAGGTGTTAGGAAAAAGCAAGGCTGTTAGGTCCTGCCTCGTGACCCATAAATTAGCAGAGGAAACAAGCATTCAACGACAAATCCAATGAATAATGATTACATTCCAGTTGTTGAACAGGGGATCTGACTTCAAGTGGGGGAGGGAGTGACACTGCACAAAGAGAAGACAGGACCCATGCTGTGACCGAGGCGGAGGGAGGAGTCAGGGCTGGAAAGGGAGCACAGCAGAGAGGCCCAGACTTAGGGGAGAGAAGAGCAAGTACCAGGAATGGGAAGTGTCCTAAGACATGCTCCACTTGAAAAGTTGTAAGAGCTGGGGTGGCACGAGCTGGTAATCCCAGTACTTGGGAAGCTGAGAAAGGAGGATCACAGCAGGTTTGAGGCCAGTCTTAGCAATTTAGTGAGACCCTCAGCAACTCAGTGAGCCCGTTTCAAAATAAAAAATGAAATAGGGCTGGGGGTGTAACTCAGAGGTAGAATGTCCCTGAGTTCAATCCCCATAAAGAAAAGAAGGAAGCCAGGCATGATGGTGCACACCTATTAATCCCAGTACTTGGGAGGCTGAGACAAGAGGATCAGAGGGAGCCAGCCACAGCAACTTAGTAAGACTATCAGCAACTTAGTGATACCTTGTTTCAAGATAAAAAAAAATAAAACAGGACTGGGGGGTGTAGCTCAGAGGTGGAATACCCCTGAGTTCAATCCCTACCGCCACAAACACAGGAGAGAAAGAGAGAGAGAGGGAGGGAGAGAGAGAGGGAGGAAGGGAGGGG